>SEYY01020395.1:62500-95000 GCA_009176605.1 Armadillidium nasatum | reverse complement strand
TATATATAATATATATATATATATATATATATATATATATATATATATTATATATTATATATATATATATATATATATATATATATATATATATATATATATATATATTATACCGTGGCTTAAACGGTAGAGTGATTGACTCACGTGTTTGAGGGCGCCGGTTCGATCCCACTTGGGGATCCTAGGTATATATAACCGCTATGCTCACTCTTACAAGTACTCTACTGGTAAAGTCTGGAACACACTCCCTTTATCTGTTTTCCCAACTTCCTTTGACTTGCACACTTTTAAACGCCGTGTATCGGGTCACGTCGGCCATTAGCGATCAGATCCCGAATATTCCCCAACTCTGATGGAATTTGGTAGGCCTCCGGCCTTTGCTCACAAGAGGAGACATAAAATAATATATATATATATATATATATATATATATATATATATATATATATATATATATATATATATATATATATATATATATATATATATATATATATATATATATATATTATATATAAAAGTATAAATTACCCTGCCTTTGATTCATATATATAGATTACTACTTTTTAATAATAAAATTGATTTTAAAGATGCTAGAATATGATGATCATTTGTTGTTTTAGTTTAATATTTATATTAAATATATTCAAATATATATTTGAATATTTGACATACTGAGGACCTATGTGTGTGTGTGTGTGTGTGTGTGTGTGTGTGTGTCACAATGAAAGAATAAAATTACCCTGCCTTTGAAGGCCCATATATGGATTTACTACTTTTTCATAATAAAATTGATTTTAAAGATACTGGAGTATGATTATCATTGGTTATTTTAATTTAATATATTTAAATTAAAATATTTTTGAATATTTGATACACAGAGAGCCTACCGTGGAAAATGACATTTCTTAAAAGCAAAGCATTTTTTTATAGTATATATATATATATATATATATATATATATATATATATATATATATATATAATATATATATATATATATATATATATATATATATATATATATATATATATATATATATATTTAACAAATTTATATTTTAAAATAAATCTGGTATTATTTTTAAGTTAAGAAATAATTTTCTTTTCAATCTAATTCTTCAGCAATCTCTAAACAGTCTTTCCAATTTTCAGAACAGATTGTGAAAGCTGTTGTCTTTTCTTCCCTTATCCTCTCTTTTCTCCTCTTCTTTTCTCTTCTCTTGCTCTTCTCTTCTCTTCTTCTCTCTTCTCTTCCATCTGATTCTTCTATCTTTTCTTTTCCCATCTAATTTAAGCACCTCCACTCACGACGACAGCCAAATCATATATATATATATATATATATATATATATATATATATATATATATATATATATATATATATATATATATATATATATATATATATATATATATATATATATATATATATATTAGTGATGGCATCCGCATCCGCATCCGCATCCGCATCGCGCATGCGGACATCCGCATCCGCACCAAATTCAACATCCGCATCCGCATCCGCATTTTCGAAAATTCAACATCCGCAACACTTTCGCATCCGCATCCGCACTTTCAAAAATTCAACATCCGCATCCGCATCCGCATCCGCACTTCTCCAAAATTCGCATCCGCATCCGCATCCGCATCCGCATCCCGCAAATTAGAAAAATTGACATCCGATCCATCAGTAATATATATATATATATATATATATATATATATATATATATATATATATATATATATATATATATATATATATATATATATATATATATATATATATATATATATATATATATGCGAATTGTAGATCAAGAGTGAGGGTGAAGAGAGAACTATCGGATTGGTTTAGCGTAGGAGTGGGATTGAGACAGGGGTGTGTAATATCTCCATGTTATTTAATCTATTGATGAATGGTTTACTTAGGAAAATGGAGAGAGAAGGGAAGAGTATTATGTTGAGAAATATGGAGGGTGAATGTGAAGTGAATGTTTTACTTTTTGCAGATGATGCGGTATGTGTTGGTGGCAGAATCTGGAGAAAAGATGAGAATACTTGTGAGAGAGTTTGAAGGGAAATGTGCAAACACGAGATTGAAATTCAATCCAGCGAAGAATAAAGTTATGAGGATTGGAGGTGGGGATGAGGAAATGTGGAGGGAGGAATTGGTTTGTAGAAGTGTGAGAATGGAAACTTGTGGAGGTGAATGAATTCAAATATCTAGTAATGTTGGTGGAAGGTAAGGGTGGGACGGAAAAAGAAATAAAGAACAGAGTGGTAGAAGGAATGAAAGTATTGGAGGGCCTAAGAAAAGTATGGAAGAAAGGAAAAATTTCGAAAGAAATAAAGATAAGAATGTTTGAATGTATGTGTTCACCTTCTGTATTGTATGGGTGTGAAACGTAGATTATAAGTGTTCGGTCGAGAAAAAGTTTCAATGTCTTTGAGATGAAAGATTTGAGAGTGATATATAAATTGAAAGGATTGATAGGATTAGAAATGAAAGAATATTGGAGATGTGTAAATGGAAAAAGGGTGTAATTGATAGAGAGGATGAGGATGTGCTAAAATGGTTTGGACATATGTGAAGAATGAAAAGGACAGAATGGTGGGCAAGGTACTTAGATTCCATGTGGATAGAGGTAGGGATAGGGGAAGGCCGAAGTGGAGATGGATGGGTGGAGTGAGAGAGATTTTGATGGAAGGAATTTGAGTTTAGAAGAGGGTAGAAGATTTGAAGAGACAGAGAGAGATTAAGGGCGGTGGTGAAAGGGGTTGGAAGGGGTTGGTTGTAAGGGAATTGTGGCGGGCACCACCTCCACGAAAGTGGGAAAGGTGATATTATATATATATATATATATATATATATATATATATATATATATATATATATATATATATATATATATATATATATATATATATATATATATATATATATATATATATATATATATATATATATATATATATATATATATATATATATATATATATATATATATATATATATATATATATATATATATATATTAGTGATGGCATACGCATTCGCATCCTGATCAAAATTGACATCCGCATCCGCATCCGCATCCGCATCCTCATCAAAATTAACATCCGCATCCGCATCCGCATCCTCATCAAAATTAACATCCGCATCCGCATCCGCATCCGCACTTTTCGAAAATTCAACATCCGCATCCGCATCCGCACTTTTGAAAATTCAACATCCGCATCCGCATCCGCATCCGCACTTCTCCAAAATTCAACATCTGCATCCGCATCCGCAAATTAGAAAAAATGACATCCGATCCATCACTAATATATATATATATATATATATATATATATATATATATATATATATATATATATATATATATATATATATATATATATATATATATATATATATATATATATATATATATATATATATATATATATATAATATATATTATATATATATAATATATATATATATTATATATATATATATATATATATATATATATATATATATATATATATATATATATATATATATATATATATATATATATATATATATATATATATATATATATATATATATATATATATATATATATATATATATATATATATATATATATAAACAACGCTTTGCTTTTAAAAAATGTCATTGTCACGGTAGGCCTTCAGTTCGTCAAATATTCAAATATACTTTAATTTGTAAAATTAAAATAAGGAAATAAGGGGGGGAGGGGGAAGAAAGAATGAAGAGAAAAATCAAGAGCATAAAATGTTCCCAATTTTTACGAAACAAAAGACATCAATGTTATAATAATCAAAATAATCTTCCATAAAAATAACACGCAGCAAGTGAATTTTGTTTACAAAAGTCACGTGATTTGCTAAGATGTTTCTTAGCATCGACTTTAAAACTATAATGTAGTTAAACTATGTTTCTTAGTCATGTCTTCACCAATCTTAAAGATTCGGCTTAGCTTGAAGATTATTATTATTACTTTTCGCGCCAAAAGCCATTTAGCGCCCGCGAAATTGCCTCAAAGAACGGTGTTTTTCGGCTAAGTTTGCGCGGGACTTGAAGATAAGCGGAAATTTTGACTCAAAGATGACGGCTATATATAAATAATATAGATAATCCAGTCAGCGATTTGTTTTAATTTGATATTTGTTTTGATATTTGATCGAGGAGAGGGTGGGGACAGTGGGCGGAGCCCTCATTTAGACAAATGATCGTGTACCTTGCATTTACGTTTTCACTGCTGAATTGATACTATTTAATCATAATGTAAATTAAAATTTTCTTGATGTATGCTTATATTAATACCTATTATTATAATAAAAGATGGAAATGCATGTCACAAGAACATTTGTCTACAGTTGCAGAGCCCCGTATCCCACGACCCGTGAGTGGTGGTGTATTAAGTTTTCCACTATTAAATACAGTTTTTCATGCAGATTTCTGCAGTATATCCATAATATTTATTTTTATTTTTTAAATATCCTGACATAGATATTTTTTATCAATTAAACAGCAGATCAATAATTTTTTTTTTTAGAGTAGGTTTTATATTTAGTATATGTGGAATGAGGTTAAGCTTTTTTGTCTCTTGTAAATATTCAGCTTAAACATAAGTGAATTTGAAATATTTAATTGAAATTTGAGTAAATTAGTGATTTGTAACTTGTTAGTTAGTTTTTTTAATTGTTATAAAAAAATTGAAACACAGCATAAATTGGGTTATATAATGTTATGTATTTTTCAGTTTCTCTTAATATATATATATATATATATATATATATATATATATATATATATATATATATATATATATATATATATATATATATATATATATATATATATATATATATACCAGGTAATTTACCAACTTTATTGTAAGGCATGGATTCATTAAATGAACTAATCGCAGAAGGAGAAATGGTAATAGAAAGAAGCAAGAAAAAAAATCTGGATAATATAAGCCCATCTGTTAATAACGGTGATTTGTCAGATGCCAAAAATTATTCCCTTAATGGATCAATTGGCAATAACGGTGATTTGACAAATGTAAAAAATGATTGCCAAAATGAATCCATTAGTGAATTAGATTTACAAGAACTATTTAATGATAGTGTTTTACGAACAAGTAGTAAAGTTAGCACACCATGTACCAATACTGTTATTAAAAGTTTTGCTGAAAATAGCAGGCATTCTGCAAGGCTTATAAATCCCTCCGTATTTTCTGTAAAGAGCACTTCAAAACTCAAAAAAACAAAGAATGGGTTGAAGATGCAAGATTTTCATCAATTATCAAAAGTGATAGGTAATATATATATATATATATATATATATATATATATATATATATATATATATATATATATATATATATATATATATATATATATATATATATATACTTAAAAGTATCAATAGAGCCAATTAATCTGCCTATTTATAGATTAATTAACCAATTAATAATTGTCAAAAAGTAATTGGTTTGTTTAATTTTTAAAATGAGGCTGAAATAAAGATGCATTTTTACATTCAATAAATAGTTTAACATAAAAATTACTTAAGAATTATTTTATTGTAAAATATTAATATACTCTAGAACTTAAAAGAGAAAAAATTATCTTTTGCATATATATATATATATATATATATATATATATATATATATATATATATATATATATATATATATATATATATATATATATATATAAATAAAATTATTGATAATTTTTTTTAACCATTTCTTTTCAGCTCTGATACATCTTCAGCAGAAGAAACTTTTTCTCAGCAACATATTCAGAAATTAAAAGAAGAATGTGCCTTGATTTTTTCCCTTGGTTATTCAATGGCTTCAAGCCTTCTAAATGCAAATAGGGTATATATATATATATATATATATATATATATATATATATATATATATATATATATATATATATATATATATATATATATATATATATAATAATAATAAATGAATATATACTCTTATGTAGTTGTAAATTTATATAAGATTGGAAAAAATTTATTAAAGGTTTTTGTAATTTTGAAAAATTTAGTTTTACGAAGCTTCATTTACCTAACCTGCTCTTAACTTACCCTCTTGGAAGTAGGACTAGTTAAGATGGTTATAGAAATTCAATAATTATATATTAGTATTTCATTGATGTTTTACATTTTGATGTATCAATGATTTTATGTTGGGAGTTTAACTATATTCATGCTGTCTCATAAAACCTATAAAAAAGCCTACTAAGTTAGAAAAGCCAGGTTTAGAAATTTGGAGCCAGAGTTGTAAAAAGCTAGAGAGAACTATTACATTTTCTTCTACTCCATACACCTTCCTCTAAATGTATGTGAGCTTATGTTTTGTTACATACTTCTAAAAACCTAAAAGTTTTTAAGGAAAACTTGAATTATTTTGGTTATTGTTTTTACTTCTATGTTAGTTCAGTCTGTATCAAAGTATAGGTGTCTTATTTTAAAATATAAATTGGAGTCGGAGTATGAGTTGGAAATCAGATTCATAACAACTACAGTTTTTAATATTCTAGTAAATTTCAAACTTAAAGACCAGTATCTTTCTAATCAAGCAAAATTAGTTTGATCGTAAACTGTAATAAAGTTAAAAAGAAATGAAGAAATTGGTTTGAATCTTGAAATAATTTTTTTTTAGGGTTCTTCATCAGTTGGTTTCCAATGATTCAGAAAACTCAACAGACGCTGAAGGAAGTGTATTAAGTGAAATATCTTCATGCAATGAAAGTTGTAAAGAAAATGAGGAGGAGTTGCAGTTATCGAGTCAAAGGATACAGGCATTACTCGCTCAGGTACATTTTCACGGTCTCTTATTTTCCCACTTTTATGACAGGAACTTTTTTAAAAGAACGAATTAATGAAAAATCTTTTTATTTAGAAATATATATGAATCACTTATTGCTAAAAAGATAATATTTAATATTTAATGATTTTATGGAATTTCTTGGTACTTATATTCATTTATTTATTTATTTATAAATATTTTCAAGTAATGTGTACCTTGTAGCTCTCATCTTAATTCTATATCTGAAAATACCTTTCTTCTTACTGCACTCTTTGACATCGTCTTGTAGGAAGCACGAATACTCAAACATTTTTTGCAACTTCTAACAATATTCTTGTGTTTTGTGGTGAGTGGAAATACTAATCATTTTTTTACTATTGTACTTATAGACCTTCTACATCTTTGCTTTTGTATGTTATTGTATATCTTGATTTTTATGCTTGCTTTGTTTGATATTGAGCAGTAGTAGTTGTGCTTCCACCAGAGAAGGTTGTGTTGAAGTGTTGTCTTTATTTAACCTGTACAAATTGTTTATTTTTTTTAAGTTATTTTTATATTTTTAAGTTATTTTATATTGTTTGGGGATTTATTTGTTTGTATTATTAATAGTGGTATTCATTAATTTAATATTAAGGTGTTTCTTGAAGCTCTATCAGGAAAATAACTAAAGGCTAGGGTGGGCCTAATCCTTAGGTTTTTATCAAGAATTTGATATTTTCAGCTTAATTATATTTTTGTCTTGATTTTTGTAGAGTTTGTTAATTTCTGGTTAAGATTATTTAATTTCTTGTTAAATTCAAATAATTTAATTAGATTGTCTGATTGGCAGTGGGCCTACCCAGTTGTACTGACTAGGCTTTCTCATAGCCCTAGGGTTTATTTTCAAAACTCTAGACTAAACTAGGACCAAGGTAATTATATTGATTGTTTCATTTAGTATATTTGAGGTTAGATTGTTGCTTAGAGCTCTTGATTAAGTTAGGCCTTGTAACAGTATAGTATAATTTCAATAGTATTAAGTTAGGCCTTTGTAACAAAATAGTATAACTTCAATTTCATAGTACAATAATTTGAGTATGTATGTGGATTGTGATATTTGTGGGACTGTGAGAAGAGAAGATGTTGGTGAGTGTACTGTTTGTATCCTGAAAGCTGAGCATGTGTTGATAAGAAAGGAGATTGAAAGGATAAGTGAGGATTTGGATGAGATGAAAAAGAATGAAAGGTCTGAGTCTTTGAAACTAGAGGTAGGTAGGCTTAGCAACTGGGTATCTGAGCTGAGAAGGGAGGGTAGTGTTAGGAAGAAGGTAGCTAGTAGTGACTTAGTTGAGACTAGGGGCTCATGTAGGCAGGAAGTAGAGAGGGGGCAGGCTAATGGTATGGTAATGGGGGCAAGTAGACCTAGTGACTCACCTAGGCAGGATTTTGTGAGGGGGAGGGCTATAGAGGCAGATAGGACTGCAGATAGATGGTGTGTTGTAGAGAATAGGAGTAATAAAATTAGGATCATGAGGGACACTAGACCTGTGACCTGCAGAAACAGGTTTAGCTGTCTTTCTGATGGGGAGGAATCTGAAGTGGCCAGTTGTGATGTCGGGTTTCCCAAGAGGAAGACTGAGGCATTACTAGTTGGTGACTCTCAGATACGATATTTAGATAGGAATTTTAGAAATACGGATAAAAGGAAACAAATGCGAGTATGTTATCCAGGTGCACGAGTGAATGATATAGTGGACAGAATAGATAGGGAAATTGCAGATACGAATGTGAATGCAAGAGTGATTGTACATGTTGGAACAAATGATATAGGTCATAGAAAGTCAGAGGAACTGTTAGCAAGCTATAGGAATTTGATTGAAAGACTGAAAGTAAGTGGTAGGAAATGCATGGTGTCAGGTATATTACCTAGGTTGGGAGCAGGGCTAGAATGGGAAAGTAGGGCTTTTGGTATGAATGAAAGGGTTAGGAATTTATGTTTTTCAGAGAATATTGGATTTTTGGATCACTGGGAAGAGTTTCAGGACAAGAATCTGTTTGCAAGAGATGGAGTTCACCTTAGTCGAGAGGGTGTGCAGCTTCTAGGTTACAGGCTGGAGAGATGTCTGCCGGGAAACTAGGTAAGGATAGGGGTGAAGGGCATATGATTCGCTCTGCTAGTTGTGGCGATGGGGATTGTAATATTGATGGTGGTATGAATAAAAATAAAGGTGCTTTACAATATAGGCCGATTAATAAAAATGGAGACATTACTAGAAATCAAGATGGAAAGGATACATATAAGGACATGTTTAGTATGAAATGTTTTTACACAAATGCTCAGAGCCTTAGAAACAAAAAAGATGAGTTGACTAGTTACATCATAAAGGAGAATCTTGACATTATTTGCATTACTGAAGCATGGGTAAATGAGGCACTTTACGGAGATTCCCTACAGGAATATGAAATAGAAGGATACTCATTTTACCTATACCAACGTAGAGGAAGAAATGGTGGAGGTGTAGCACTCTATGTTAAAAGCAATATTGAATCGGTGTTAATTGCTGACATTAAAACAAATCAGGATGTGGAATCTCTGTGGGTAGATATTCTTATGTATAATAAATCATACAGGATAGGAGCATTTTATAGAGCTCCTGATCAGAGTCAAGTATTAGATGAAGATATGGTGAAGGAAATCAAAGTAGCGTGTGAAAATAATGCAAAAGGGGTAGTCATTATGGGTGATTTTAATTTTCCAGACATTGAGTGGAATACTTTGAGTAGTATGGTTAATAGAAGTTCAGTATTTGTAAATTGTATTCTATACAACTTTTTGAGTCAGATGGTTCAAGAACCGACAAGGCATGCGGCATTGTTAGATTTAATATTAACAAATGATGAGAATATGGTGAATGATATCGAAGTTGGGGAGACTTTAGGAGCTAGTGATCATTATATTATTAGATTTAACTGGAATATGAGGTCTGGGCCCAAATTGCAAGTCAATAGGGAAAAGATATTAGATTTCAGAAACGGAGATTTTAGCAAATTCCGAGCAATGCTCAATGAAATTGACTGGGATAAGGAGTTTGATGGTCAGAATTGTTTCATCATGTGGGAATACTTCAAGGCAAATATTGTCTTCCATTCAGTCTGTGTGTTTTAAAGATAAATCCATTAGGGTGGCAAATAGAAAACCTAATTGGTGGAGTAGAGAGATAAAAGAGAAAATCAGTGAAAAGCGTAGATGTTTTAAAATATTCAAAGGTAGGAGCAGGGTGGAAGATTTGGAACATTATAAGAGAATTAGGAATGAACTTAACCAGTCAATAAGAAGAGCAAAGAGAATGGCAGAAATTAATTTGGCAAGAAACAGTAATAAAGACCTGAAAAAGTTTTTTAGTTTTTATAAATTTAAAAGCAAGGATAAGAAAATTGGCCCAATTAAAATTGATGGAAATTTAGTAAGCTCAGATAAGGAATTGGTTAATATTTTCAACGCTTATTTTGCATCAGTGTTTACTGAGGAAAGGTTGGATAGCAGTTTAGAGACTAATAGTTCTAGTATACATGTAATGAATAGGTGTAAGCATTTGAAATTGAGTTAAATGAAATTAAAAACTTTACTAGAACATATTGACCCAAATAAGGCAGCGGGTCCAGATGGTGTATATGGTAGAATTCTAAAAGAGGGGAGTAGCAGTATTGCAAAGGCACTGTATTTGATTTTTAAGCGATCTATTGCTTTTGGAGAGGTACCTGAGGACTGGAAAACGGCATATGTGGTGCCCATTTTTTAAAAAAGGTAGTAAGGAAGATTTAGGGAACTATAGGCCAGTTAGTTTAACATCTCTTGTCGTGAAAATTTTGGAAAAGTTACTGAAAAGTCATATAGAGAAGCATTTAGATGATAACAAGATACTATATAACTCCCAGCATGGCTTTAGAAAGGGTAGATCATGTCAGACAAATCTACTAGAATTTATGGAATATATTACTGAATGCATAGACAGGGGTGATCCAGTTGATGTTATATATTTAGACTTTAGCAAAGCTTTTGATAAGGTACCCCATGTTAGGCTGATGCAAAAGTTGTCACAGTGTGGTATAAATGGTATGGTACACAATTGGATTAAAGAGTGGTTAAAGAACAGAAGGCAGTGTGTATTACTTAATGGAAATAAGTCATTATGGGAAACGGTGAAGAGTGGGGTCCCACAGGGTTCTGTGCTGGGACCACTTTTGTTCTTATTTATATAAATGATTTAGACAAAGGCCTTAAATGTAAGGTTTCTAAGTTTCGCTGATGACACCAAAGTGGTTACCTCAGTAAGGAATAATGATGGATGCATAAAGCTTCAAAGTGATCTAGATAGACTTCTTGGTTGGGCAGAGAGGTGGCAAATGAACTTTAATAGTAAAAAATGTAAAGTTCTTCATGTAGGTTACTCAAATGAAAGATTTAAGTATGAAATGAATGGGGAGTGGCTTGAGACTGTGGAGCATGAAAAGGATTTAGGTGTGATTATTAGCAGTAATCTGAAGGTGGGTGATCAATGTTTGGAAGCAAGGAATAGAGCTAATAAGATGTTAGGTATAATTAATCGCAATGTAGTTTACAAGAGCAAAGAGGTTATAAGCAAACTATATAATAGCTATGTCAGGCCAGCATTAGAGTATTGTGCACAGGTTTGGGCTCCTCATTTAAGAAGAGACATAGACATGCTGGAGAGAGTCCAACGTAGAGCAACAAGGATGATTTCTGGCTTTGAAAATAAGAGCTATGAAGAGAGGTTGAAAGAGTTAGGAATGTTCTCGGTTGAAAGGAGATTTCTCAGAGGGGATATGATACAAGTTTACAAAATATTTGCATCTGGCAGTAATACAGAGATTGAAAAATACTTTATAGTGGACCAAGGAAGAGTAACTAGAGGACATGATAAGAAAATTAAAAAGAAGCCATGCCATCTCGATCTAAGAAAATACTCTTTCAGTAATAGAGTTGTTAATTTTTGGAATGACTTGCCACAAGAGATTGTTGATTGTGATTCTCTTGTCAAATTTAAAAAGGGGCTAGATAGATATATGGATAGTTTAGGTATTATATAGAATAACTTGACTAAGCCAAATTGGTGGTATATATATTTGAATTTTTAGATCAACCTATGACCAAGCCTAATTGGCAGTTTATTTTTTTGTAGTGGGTGATGGTTCATTGAATATTGCATGTAAAACTGGCCTTGGTGTTATTTTTTATCTTTGCATGAGTAAACTGATAACTAGGGATAGGACAGACCTAGTCTTTGTGCATGTATTAGTATTGATAGTTAATATTTGTTTGGACTGGGACAGTCTCGATAGGCCCTTGTGGCTTCTAACTGTCTCTATTTTCCTATGTTCCTATGTTCCTATTACTAATTTAGTTTTAAACAGCATATTAGAATTTAGTATTTAATATTATATTATGGGTAATAGGCATCTAATGTATAACTTTTTGACTATGCTCTGTGTTTTAGCATAATAGTATGGTAAATGTAGAATTCAAATGACACTGATACCATCGACATAGATTCTAATTTCAAATTTGCATCATTTGCATTGATGTATTGTTAGAATTAAGTAATTTTCATATTATTTTTTTTTAAATCCTGTTGTAAAACTTACATTATTTTTAGCAATTATTTTCTTCACAGTTTTCCTCTTTAGCATTAATTTATTTTACTATTATTCTAGAATAGATATTCAATTTATAGTACGTCTATTCATTCGTAGTCTCCTCTTTATAAAGATGTATATAGAGACGTGTTAATAACATATTCTTTATAAATGTTATGTTTCGTTCTTGGTAAATAAAATATTGTTAATGATATTTAACCATTTTAACGTTATAATCCGAATGTCGTCTGTTAGTGAAATGTAAATTAATTAATATATTATTATTATTATTATTATTATTATTATTATTATTATTATTGAGATTTGTATACTTTTCTTAGAATGTGTTTAAAAACTGATAAAGTTATTGCTTATATTTTTTTTTTTTTTTATTTTTTTAAATTTCTTTATTAAATTTTGCTTGATTAGTTAATTTAAATTCTATATTGGAATATTCTTCTAAGAATGACTGATTATTGAAAACAAGAATAAGTACTGTGTTTTTCTTTGATATAAAGTTGAATGTATTAAAACAGTTTAACTGTGTTGTTAATTATTAATATTATCATGCCAAAAGTAAACTCAGAAATGCAACGTAAGCCTTTATTTTCTTAAATTAACTAATTGGGATATGAAATATTTTTATTAAATATTTATTCAAGAGAAAGTAATGCTTTTAAAATTAACTTTTAACTCAGTTGACTTGTCTCTTTATTAAATTAGGTGAGTGAAAGCTACTATAGAAGCAAAGAACAAGAAGAATCTATTAATCATATTCGAAGCTTGTCTTTGGAACTTGTTGGTTTTACCAAAGAACTCTTGAACCAACACAGTCTCCAACATTTGGTCAGTGAGGTCGATGAAAATAGGTAATTCAAAGGCTTGGTAATTATCTTAATTAAGGTAGAGCGTTGGCAAAATTAGCTGCATTATAAATTTCAGAATATTTGCGAAATATTTACCTTTTAATTAAGAGCGGCTCCGTAGCTCAGACGATCGAGCACTCGCCTTGCAGGCGAGAGGTTCAGGGTTCGAGGGCTGGTAGGAGTAGAGAAATTTGGGCAGTTCTCTCTTGCGCTTAGCTCCGCCCACTTATGCGTAATAAGTACATCTGCGGAATGCTTAGCTGGGATCAAAGTCAGCATCCGTGATGGACCTTGCCAGTCAGCGGATGTTTGACCCTGGCCCGTGAAACCCTTGGTTCATTGTCGCATGAACCTATTGACAGGGGTCACAGGGCTAATAACCCTTCCTGGGAGCTGATTTTGATTTTGATTTGATTTACCTTTTAAACCAAATATTTTAATTTTTTTAATGTAAGATTTTGAAAAGAAAGTTGTTGGCAAATTTCTGGAATTATATTAAAAAAAACAAATAAAATAAGTATAAATAAAAATTGTTTTGAATTTCAACATAAATTTAGCTAATTTCAGCTTGATAATTTAAGCTCTAATTTATTAATAACACGAGCTCATAATTAGTTATTTATTTTTATATATATTTACGTAGGTCACCCTTGAGAATTTTGGAGGAAGTTAAGCTCGGATTGACTCTCCTTCTTGGCGAGCTTCCATCTCGAATCCTACATCAACAAACTATTGAATTACAAGAGTCCCAAAATCATCATAAGAAGCTAGAACAAAAGTAATTATTATTATTATTATTAAAGTGAAGATAGTTTTGGTGCCAAAAGTTTTTCATCTAGCCCGTACTTGTAATTTACTGATAAATATTTCAGAAAATGGTGGAATGAAGTTATAAATGCAAGATAAAAAGAGCCATTAAAATTAATTATCATTATTATTATTATAAATAATATTTGTATGTATGTTCATAGGAGTATTTTATAATTAATATTAACTTGATTTTGTCTGACTTTCACTTGAAAATGTATTATATATTTCTCCTTCATACATAGGCAAGGTACTATGTAACTCAATATCAGTTTAAATGAGAGATAACCATTCGCTTGATGTACTTGAAGAATACAAGTACAACAGAGCTTAATTTTGAGGTACAAGCTGTGAATAGCTTATAAATTTAACTAATTATTCATCTTATTTTACCTAAGACCATTCATGTTTTTTCTTCTATTATTTGCAGAGTCATTTTATGATATAAATTCTTAACACTCGTTGTTTTGTATAATGTTACCTAATGTATGCAATATCCTATCACTTTATTTACGGTACCCATTGAATGATGTGAGACCTCGTATTCCCCCTGTCACCATATAAATAATGACGAAGTACAGTACAAATGAGAACCTTTCCCGGCGGAATATGTATCCTTACTTTTTTTTTTTTTTTTTTTGTTACTTTTAATCATGTTTTGTTGTTCAAATATAATATCTAATAATTCATATTCTAATTTTGAACACCCTGAAATAATTTTGTAATAAAAAACTAATTAATTTATCTTTATTAATACTTAAATAGTATGAAAGTTCTTGAATTCTTTGTGATGGAAAACGTATGTTGTTGTTTTTGGTATAAAGGTATTGGATATTCATTGGTCAAGGTGAACGGAGATTCCTATTTTAGATACCAATTTTGCTTTTTGTATTTGAGTATACACTTAAGTACGAATGAATTTTTTTTTTTATTTTTCCTTTTATTATTCTTTGTTGCAATTAATTTACTCTTGATTTAAAATAATAAAAACTTTATTTTGAAAGGTTTGAAGCGTTGGAGAAAGAGTTCAAATGTTGCAATGACGATAAAGTGAAGAAAATTGTTCAACTTGAAATTGAAATTGAAAGAAAGGAAAGAGAATTGGAAGAAGCCAACGAAGAAATTAAATATTTGCAGTAAGTGTTAAATCTATCTTTCTTTTATTAGACATTAGTAGCGTATATATTAGTAATTGGACCATTTATCTGCATAATCGGCATATTTTTCAATCGACTTCGTCAATTTTCTGCCGATGATTTTGACGATTAATTTACATGCCTCGGCTTATAAATATCTCTACTCCAACCTCTTCTATTGAGAGTGAAAGGCAGTTTAGTAGTGTGGACCTAATATACTCTCCAAGACGAAATCGAATTATCCCAGAAATTGGAGAAAAAAATTGTTGATACATCGGAATTTAAAAGCTCTAAATTTAAAGTACTTGAATTTTGCATATTTGTCCATGGATGTTATCACATATTAAAATTATTAAAATCAATATTCTGAACAGACTGCAGGGTGTCCGACATTCTAACGGAAACAAATATTTATAGATATGAAAGTACTACTCATAAGTTAATAAAATTTGCTAGCTAGTTAGTTAGGTTATAGAGCAGAAGGTCGTTTGTGATGAAAATTAAATTGTCTATTGGGTTCGTATGTACTTTTAAATCAATCATTTGTCGTACGTTCAATACCTTCACTTTTAATTTGAAACTTCTCATCTCTTCATTTTCCTGAAGCTCCATATTTTAAATATTAAACCTTAAAACACTTATTTTATTTATATTTTTATATTTATATTTATATTTATATTTTTTTTTTTTTTTTTTTTTTTTTTTTTTTTTTTTTTTTTTTTTTATTATATATATATATATATATATATATATATATATATATATATATATATATATATATATATATATATATATATATATATATAATATATATATATATATATATATATATATATATATATTAGATCTATTTTTAAACACTAGATCTAGTCTTCTTATGTTTACAAACTTTATGCTAAGTTATTTTAAGCTACTTCTAATAGGGTGTTTTAACCTAATTTCAGTTTTTTTTTATTTATTAATTAATAATTACATTTCGCAAGAGATTATATGTAAGTAACATTTATACAAACATAACATATAAAGAATGTTATCTTTGAGGAAATATATTTGTGGATAAATAAATTTAGGTTCGCTGAACCAGGAATGTACTTAAAAATTGGTTTTTGAAGGATTCTAACATAATAAAGTGATGATATGATATCTGATGTTTCTACCGGGGTTGTTAAGGGAAGGTCTGCGTCGGAGTATTGAAGCACTGGCGACTCTCTTTGTTCCCTTGTTTTGAATCAATCGACACAGCTTTCATTCCCCTATATTATATCAAACTACTTGTCTTTGTTACCTTGTTTTGGATCAAGGGATTGTCTTTGCTCAATTGTAGTGAATCAAACGACTTTTTGTTTTTGTTTTCTTTTATTGGTTTAACCCAATCACTTTTTTTTTTCATTTGTATTGAATCAAATGTCATCTTGACACCTATTCTCCCTCCCACCCCCTCATTTTCCTGGTATTCCTACTACATACATGATAGGTAAACAAAGTCCTTTCGATTGTTAAAGAAAACATCTTTTATGTTAATGTATTAATTGAAGATTTGTTGGAGAGAGCGTGACATTCATTGGGTTACTTATGTGAAATCCGTCCATAATAAAATCATTTAAAATTTTTTTTATTTTTTTTTTATTCTCGTGTTCCTTAAGTTATGTATTTGCACAGTAGTTTGTGTTTTTGTTATTGTTTGTTTATTTACCTTTCCTTTGGTTAACCTGTATGTATTTATATGTTTGTTTGTTTAATTGTTACAGTTTAATTATTTCCTCTTCTTTACATGCTATTTTGTTCCCCCCTTCCCCCCCTCTCCTCTCTCTCTCTCTTCTCTCTCTCTCTCTCTCTCTCTCTCTCTCTCTCTCTCTCTCTCTCTCTCTCTCTCTCTCTCTCTCTCTCTCTCTCTCTCTCTCGTTTGTTTATATGTTATATGTTCTTTCTTTCTCTTTCTATTTCCTGTGAAGGCAAGAAAAAGAAAAAATGGAATCTAAATTCCAGGAGGAACTTAAAGGAACCGAAGTTAAAAGGAACTCTCTCGTGGAGGAACTTGTTAAAGTAAAGGAATTTCAAGAAGATTTGTAAGTCTTAATTATTATTATTATTATTATTATTATTATTATTATTATTATTATTATAAATTTATGAGGAGAAATTCGAAGAATACAATATAATTTTGAAGATGGAAAAGAGAATTTTTAATTTAGTTAGTGAATGGTGTTGATATGAATTAAATGGATTAAGACTTGGAAGGTCATTGAAGCCATCCTGGAACCCGACGTCTCACACCTTATATGTTTTTAAAATATTGAACCTGACCTGACGAGATGGAGGTCATAATCATGGGTGTAGGGAGTAAAATAAAGGGGATGTCACCTTCTAAACTTAGGTTGATAATATTCATGATATTAAAAATATTAAGATAATAATAATAATAATAAAAATAGAAATATTAATAATGGAAATAAAAATAAAAGAATATGAAAATTGTTCAAGATTTCCCTTCTTCCCAGAAGCAATAATAATAATAATAATAATAATAATAATAATAATAATAATAATAGTAGTAGTAGTAGTAGTAGTAGTAGTAAAACAAAAAATTAGTTGAAATTTCTTGTCATGATAGTTGTATATATATATATATATATATATATATATATATATATATATATATATATATATATATATATATATATATATATATATATATATATATATATATATATATATATATATATATATATATATATATATATATATATATATATATATATATATATATATATATTTCATTGACTTATGTTACAGGAGAGCAGTTGTAAAAACTGAGAGAGAAAAACACGACTTTTTACGAAGTCGATTAGAGGAAGACGTTGCTGTTCTCAAGAGCAAACTTCGTTCAATCGAAGAAGATCACGCTAAATTAGAAGTACTTCAAAGTTTTAATTAAATTATTATTATTATTGCTGACTTTCTAAATAATTATTAACGTTTAAGTATTAAGAAATAGTTTTAAGTATCCTGCCATTTAGTGTTCTAGTTTGCATGTTTTTTATATTGGTGAATGCCGACTGAATTGTAGCATAAATACTTTAATTGTATCCCTTTTTCTCTCACTTTTGAATTCTAAGAAGCGGAGACCTTTCTTGTTACTGCCTTACTTGAAACCTTAAAGATGAGCTCCCGTTCATTTACAACTAGGACTCGAACCCAGATTCCTAACAAGGTTGTAGAAACATCCCTCAAATTGTCAGACTTTACTTAAAGGATGTAATCATGATAGTGTGTTTCATTGCTAGTTCGCCATGTTGGTTTGCACGTTAAGTAATTATGTATGAAAGTGATGTATTCTGTAAGTCTTTTTCATTCACTCCCAAGGGCTTGATCATATTTAATATGTTTATGAATATATTTTACTTTCAGGACAAAAAGGCTGAAAAGCCTTGCAAAGCCTGTGAGGAAAAAAACAAGTCCTATACTTCTGAGATGGATCAGTACAAGATGAAAATAATGACTGCACAGTTAGGTCAACAAGCTAACATAGATAAAATCAAGGAGTTGTTAGTATATAACATTCATTTTTTATTATTAGTTTGAGAGAGTATGTAAAATTAAATTTTTAATAAGTTGTGTTTATCACATTCTTAAAGAAACGGACGTGAATTGAATTTGTGAAGTTTTATCTTAAAAGAATGTTATTTAGGGGAAGAAGACCTTTTTGTTTTTAAGTTTCAGATCTTTCCAATTGTTTATAGTTCCTCAGACTCTACAACTATAGTTAGAAGTTTTTGTGAT
Organism: Armadillidium nasatum; assembly: GCA_009176605.1. Taxonomy (NCBI): domain Eukaryota; kingdom Metazoa; phylum Arthropoda; class Malacostraca; order Isopoda; family Armadillidiidae; genus Armadillidium; species Armadillidium nasatum. The sequence continues at coordinate 75,913 of SEYY01020395.1, read as the reverse complement.
TGATATAGAAATGTTTTGATTATTTGTGTGATGTATCCGTGATAGCATATAACTGAGGTAATGGTAGAATAGAAGTGGAAGTGCATATATTATCTATGACATTTGTAGGCATGTTCGAAAGTAAAATTAACAAAGTTTGCTAAAATTTATAAGAAGCATTGTTAAATGAAGTTGCGGTACGTTTTGATGTAAAGAAAGTTTTTGTTTTTATAGTAGAATATAAAAAGAATTTGGTTATCGAAATAGGTTGAGAAAGTGTCTTTGAATTATATTTCGTTTTATTTTTATAAATATTGGTTGATAATGGAAATAGACGAGTTCGCTTATGTGTAAAATGTTTGTCATTGAATAATGTATGGTATTATGATGAGAAGTTGAAGGAGTGAGGATGAATTAATATGAATTGTGTATTTGAAATTTTCCTTGCTATGTTGGAAGGAATTGTTAGAGGCATCTGTAGGGGGAGAGTAGAGTTGGGGAAATGTTTGAATAAAATTATTCGTAAAATATTTTGCAACTTTTAAAGCTGTTAAATAACATTTGAAGTAATGTTTGGTAGAGAATGTGAAAGAAACAAGTGAAGAGGTCATTGTTTTTAAGTAATTGTTTCGAGAGTTTAGAAATTTGTTCATTTCATTTGTAAATTTAATGTTAAAAATATTTGTTATTTTAGCTTCGTTTTATTTTTTTATATTTTCCTTTGATTGGTTTACTTAAATTATGTTTTTAGAGAATCTGATGTGGAAAAACAAGGTGTTTTGAATGAATCTTTAAAGTCGGACATATCATCACTTATGGAAGCGTCCCAAAAGAAAAATGAAGAATTTGCGACTGACATACTTTATTGGCAGAAGAAGGTATGTGTCATAGGTTCTTCATGATAAATTTTATTTTATATAATTTTTTTTAACACATTCATTGTTTTAGATATTCACACCTTTCCTTTTAAGACTGGAATTTATCACTCCTCTTACGGTTTATGTTCTTGGGTCTATTACTTTCCGCGATTTCTTCCTACAGGAGCAGGACTCTTCCTAGTTTAAATCTCAACATTTTCAGCTATTGTGTATTTGATTGCTTTTGATATTCATCCTTAACTCATCACATAGCTTTTCCAAATATAAGAATACTGCTAGGGTGTTTCTTGTATTTAGTTCCTCTATAATACCTTCTTTTTTTTCTCAAATTAATTTTATTTTTAATCTAAAAATTTCATCTGTTGTTTGTTGTTTAAATTTTTTTGCTCGTTTCTTTAAATTCTTGAAAATACCCTTTTGAAATTCTTGAAAAGATCACTTTCACAAATATATTTTTAATTTTTGTTATATTATCAATTTCTTTTATTTGTTTTTATTACTGAAAATTTTCATTTTGCTTTTTTTTTGTTTTTGTTTAGTGTGATGCAAGAGGAGAGGAAATTTGTGAGCGTGAATCCGAAATTCGTCAGAATGAAGTAGTTATACTGGAACTCCAAGCTGATTTAGGATTAGAAAGACAGAGGAATGCCTCCCTTTCTTCCGAGATTGACCTACTTCAGAAGCAGGTAAAGGCTTAGTTTGTGAAAAAGTTTAAAAAGAGTTCTAAAAGGAATGCAATTGTGAAAGAGGTTTTTTGCATTCTGAACTTTTAAAAATTGATTGAGAGATGCTTTTGCTGTTAGTTCATATACATGCAAACTTAATTGAGATTATTTTAACTAACTATGGTCGCATTTTAATACAAAATAAAGATCTTTCTTTTGATTTTAAAACCACCTTAATTTTGGCCTCATCAACTTTTCCTAAATTTTATTATTATTATGATTGATTTACGTTAAAAGTAATAGTAAATAAAGATAATAGTAGAAGAAGGTAAAAGTTTTTAATGTAAATTGTGCTTTTCCTTGTGCCGAAGATACCTCCTTATGGTTCTTCGTTGGATGTTATTCACAAATTATGTTTGGCTTGGGAGAACTTTAACATAAGACTCTATTAAATACCAGTGCCTAAATGTGGCTCAGATTTCCTCTACCCCCCCCCCCCACTCCCCTTCCCACAGATTAAAATAGGGGAAAACTACATTTAATTTTTCATTTATTTATATATTTTTTACGTTTCTTCTAAAATACCAATTATATTTATTTATATTTAAATATATTTATTTACTACCTTGTTTAATATAATTAAAAAATTTCTTTCCATACCTTCTATTAATTTGGACTTATTTTTTGTTTTTAATTATTTTTCCTCTGGCAGGAGCAAAAGGGCCAGAGACCCACGCAACATCCACCAAGGGTTTAAATCGAGTCTTTCAATTATTATTATTATTATATTGTAATTATTATTATTATCATTATTATAATTATTATTATTATTATAATAGGTGGAAGGACTTGACATGAAAATGAAAAAGATTATCGGTTTCTGCCCTCGTGATATTCGAATTGAATGTGGTTTGACACAGGCGAAAACTTTGGATGAAGCAGAACTTGAGGAAAAGGTAATTAATTTTATGTAACAAATAATTTTAGTATCGAATGTAGCCTCTTATTAGGCTATATATTTGTATGTTTGTACGGGCGTCCTTGTCTCTATTTATCAATGGTTAAAAATCTTTGTATACAAATGTCTTTTATATATGTAAGTTGTGTTATAATTGTGTTAATCAATACTTATCAGTAGTAGTAGTAATTTTTATTATTAGTTTTAATACCTTTTGTTGTTGTTGTTGTTGTTGATGATGCTGCTGCTGCTGCTGCTGCTTCTGTTGTGTACGCTTATTTTAGTTTGGAATTTATTTGTAAAAATGTTACCATTTTTTCCTGAGCAATAGTTATGCTTTTAAAAAAAAGATTAATGTCATCTAGTGACGTATTCACTGCTTCGTAGTGAGATAATTCTGGTTTTAATTTTTGTTTTCATCCGTTTTTGCAGATAAGTAAATACCTGGAGGAGAGTCACCGGCGAGAGACAGAGCTTAAAATATTGCTGCAAGAAAAGGACAAAGAATTTGTGAAGTTACGAAATTCTTTGAGTGAACAAATTGCTCAAAAAAATGAAGGTGAAATTTCTGAAGGGGGAGGAACAACTCTCTCTCTCCTCTCACTCTTTTGTTTTCTCTCTCTCCTCTCACTTTTCTCTCTCACACTCATTTTTTCTCTCTCTGGACCTTTTTATTCTTTTGACTTGAAACTATTAAAAATTACCTTTTGTCCAGTTATCTCGAACTGTTAATAATATGTATATTTGATAACAGAGTTAGAGAATCTCACGACTTCGATAGAAAAGCTCGAGGGAGAGATGGGTCAACTAACGACGTCACTAAACATTTCTTCTGAATTCTTCTCTACTTCGTGTAAAACCTCTTCGTATTTAGACTCAAGATCGAGGGAAATTGAAGCTTTGCAAGAGCAAGTTAATAAGTCGTTGCTTGCAGGGGTTAGTAATCATTAATTTTTTTATTTGCGAATACCTTTCTATTATTGCTTGAATTCCTTTTATGTTAGTGTGTGTGTGTGTGTGTGTGTGTGTCGGGTAACTATCAGCAGTAGGCAACCGTTCTTTATTCTCTTTATTACTGTATGTTTTATTTTTCATATATTGTTCTTCTTTTAAACATTATTCGTTTAGTTACAAAACATATTTATAACTTCATACTTAATAATAGTAATCAATTGTAATCAAACATGGCTGTGGAATCGATTCTAAAATATTTGTAATCCTTTATCGATTCCAGTCTTGACTCCAAGGTTTTCCAACTCTATTCCAGACTCTGATTCAGATTCACAATCCTTGCTATATAAAAATTGTTGTTATGTATTTAAAATCAAATAATGAAAGAAACACAAATTATAATTGATCATACTTATATAGTGTACCTTCTGAAAAGAATGAAAACTATCATTAATTTTTAAACATTTATAAAGAAAAAAACATACTTAATAAAAATGTAATTGTAGTTCTTTTCCAGTAAAAGTTATCAAAACTCCTTATTTTCATTTTTCACTTGTCAAACCTTTGTTTTAATTATTTTAAATATTACTTTAGCATTTATTAACCTATTATTCCTCTCTCTCATGTAATCTAAAGAAGATCTTTCACTGCCATTGCATCTCTTGATATTTTTTCACATGTTTAGATTTATATTGATAATTCCAACCTTGGGTGTTAGTGTGTTGTACTGACCAATTTAGTCTACTAATTACATCGCTTTATACTCTTTCTTTTCTTCTCTTTAAGATCTAATAAACTTTGTAACTCATAGAATATAATTTATATTAATTCTTATAAATCATTATTAGCATTTATAAAGAAAAACGCATTTCAAAATCATGAAAACTTTAATAAAAAATAATTTTTATTGAAATTTGAAAAAATCCTTCTCAATAATTTGTTTCATTTTAAGTAGAATTGTTCCTCGTGTAAAATGAACGAAGACGTCGTTGAAGATTTAAGAGAAGATTTAAATGAAGCGAAGAAGTTAATGAGATCGGCACGGGAGGAAGCCAGGAGAGAGAGACTCGAGGCTGCCAAATTAAAACAACAATTAGCGATTTTGCAGGTGAGATTTTAATGTTTTTTTCTTCATTAACTTCAATCTTATCCAGTTTTTTCTATTTCTATGTCCCTTTAAATTTTTTTAAGCATTCTTAATAGAGATTTTTAGCCGAATCACAACCCCAAAATATATTATACGCCTAACAAGAAATCATCACAAAAAAGAAGCAAAAGGTTACCTGAATTTGTGAGGTTCCTTTAGACCAGAGGGAAGTAACGTTAATGTCGGCAACTTCTTTAGAAAGACTTCCCACTTTCACTAATGAAACTGTTGAATGATGTAAGTCATTACCATTTTCTGACTAGAAACTTAAATAAAAAAAGGAATCATCCCCTTCGTAAAATCTTATAAAGTTGAGTTTGATGATAGAAATCTGAACGGGAGAAAGAAGTTATGAGAACTTTCATGAAGAAGTGCAGGAAGGAGAGAAAAGTTTTGGTCATAAAAGGTGATGGAAAAGGATGGTGGTGAAGAGCATTTTGAAAAGCTAAAAAACATTCAAGTTATTCTGAGAACGAAAAAGGTGGACGAAACTTTGACAAATCTAAAAAGATTTTGAAAAGTTTATATTAAATATAGAACGATAGGAAAAATATTGCACATCATTCTCTTTACTCATAGAGGAGCGTAAAAATTGTTAAAATTTTGAAACTGTTTTTGGGAAGTGAAGAGTGAGAGACGTGCCCCTAGGAATACACATTGAGAGAAGACGAGTGGATTAGAATACAGATGGCTAAAACGAACCAAATCTGTAATACAAAAAAAGGAAATATTCGAAACTTGGATTGATAGATTAAGATTTTGATTATAAAATTATCAGCTGATTGAATGAGATGTACAAATACAATTCTATGTTGCTAAATTATATTAATAGATTTGGTTGATAGTTTAAATGAAATAAATATATCATTCCAACGTTATTATAATTGTTATTTGTAAAATTTCAGATCGATTTGGAATCAGCAAGAGAATTAGCAAAACATTCGGCTGACAAAATATCTGTAAAATTTGTGAGTATCACAATTTTGGGGCTTTGCACATAAACAATGTATATAACTGTAAACTTGCGAACTACTTTATTCATTTGTTTCAAACATTTAAATATTTAATTTTCTTAATTTGACATTTGTAATGTTTGTTTTGAAGCGCAAATATCTATTTTAATGGGTAAAAAGATACATTTTTAAATTCAGCAAAAAATAATTAAATTTTAATGTAGTTAAAATTTAAGAATTTGTAGCTATGAATTTAATTTAATTGCGAGAATTAATGCCTTCTCTATCCCCCCCTCTCAGAAATATATAAATTACCATTTTTAGACTGGAAACAATGTTAATTGTCAGAATTAATGCTGTCTGTCTCCTTAACCCTCCCTCAAAAATAATAATTATACCATAACCCCTTTTTTATTATTATTTCCTATCGTACTTGGAATTCTCATATTTGTTTTTCTACGCAGATCTTAGCAATAATTCTGTATCACGATTGACACTTAGCAACAATTATTTTACTATTAGGTTCATCTCGTAAGATTTTATATATATATATATATATATATATATATATATATATATATATATATATATATATATATATATATATATATATATATATATATATATATATATATATATATATATATATATATATATATATATATATAAGCTTTATTTAACAGTTGAATGGATTAATTTACTTTGTTATTTTTTGTGTTGTATCATTCCAGTAATTATTTATTTATTTTAATTCTTTCAATTTATACTACATATAATTTAGTCCACTGCGTTGCCTTCTACATGATACATTAACATGATTTTTGATCTCCTGTTTTAGATTTATATTTGGATTAACATATATTAACCATTCTACCATAGGAATATTCTTTTACTTAACCGATAGAGCTCCAGCCACATTTTTTTTTTTTTTATTTTGAATATATAAAAATTTAGTCTGCTTCGTAACTGGTTTAAAAAAAAAGAAATTATCTTTATGTACAAAACTTTCATTGGCTTCAACGAAACATTTTAAAAAAAAAATTTTTGTCCAATATTTTTATTGCTTTTTCACTCTGATTTCCCAGAATACATCGTTCGCCATACGAATTGTTTGGTATCCTAAGAAATTACTCTCTATTAAGCACATTGTTATTCTCTGGAGACATTCTTGTTAAAAATTTTAAAGAATTTTTGTCATGAATTTTTCTTATCATTGATTTTTTTCTGTTAAAACTCTAAATTGAATTTACTTTTTTTTTAAATATCTTTTGTAACAACTTCTGATCTTCTAATTAACTTACTTTTACTACCCATATACGTACGATTTTTTTGTTTTAAAAAACCCACACTGTTGTTGCACATTAAATAAAACTTTTTTTATTGCATTGAATACAATAATAGTTCAACGATCAGATATTTAAAATAGCTATTTTTTGACTTCTATTCCCTATTTACTAACAATGAATTCCCAAGTAATAATAATAATAATATATATGATTTGTGTTACATGATTCCTCTACCCTAAGATCCTCTTTGATTGGCTAGTACTATTACAATTGCTAGATAATATCGATGATCTTTTACATTACATGATGGACCTTTGAAAAAGATTTTAAATATGACGGTAGGAGATAAGGAAGCATAAGGACTGATTTCAGGAACATAGGTCATGTCATCATAAACAAATTAAATTATCTTAATCATTGATTATACTATCCAAAAATTGTTTTGAAAAAATCAACAAATTCTCTGCAAATTATTGTATTAACTTCTGCATCTTTATTTTTTTTTTTTAAATTTTAAGTACGTACATTTTTGCATCAGAACACCTTTTAACATAACATTAGTTTGCTTGTACTGTTTTAATAATCCTTAATGGCATTACAACCTAAATCAACATAAACTTCATCTCAGTCCAAAAACTTTTACATCATTTAAAACTTAGTTAAGGAAATATTTCTTACAAGTACAAAACCATATATATATATATATATATATATATATATATATATATATATATATATATATATATATATATATATATATATATATATATATATATATATATATATATATATATATATTATATATATTATATATATTATATATATTTATAAATCAAATTTGACAAAACAATATATTTAAATAAAATAAAAATAAAAAAAATGAAGAGAACATAAAAGTGAAATATAGAAACAGAAAATCGTGTGAATTAATCATTGAAAAGTATTAAATACTTTAATTAAATTGGTCTTGTTTTAATCGTGAATTTTTTATACTCTTTTCCTATAAAAGTGGAAATGAGTATGAGGATATTCAAGGATTTATTGCCAAAGGGTAGTTAGTGTCAGTAAGAGATTTAGTAATCAAAATGTACCATTCACTTAATTATATAATTTTTCGTTTTTAATAATTATTTTTAAGATTAGTACAAGCCATATTTCATAACAGATATTTATTAGTTGCAAAGAATTTGATTTTAATATGATAATCAGTGTGAATTAATGATATAGACTCAATTTTCAGGATTTAATTTTGTGTCAAATGTATTGTATTCTCTTGAGCGCGTATTCACCCTTAGTACTTTACAATTATTTATGAATAATAATAATAAATTATAATTCAAAATGCTCTTAACAGAAATGTAGTTTTTTTTTTTATGATAGATTTGTTACATAAACACAAATTGAAACCTGACAAATTTGTTTCATAAGTTTTAAAATTGTGTTACCATATTTACAGTTCATATTTATAACAATTAACAGTTTACCAACTAAAAAAAAAGTTTTTATTTGGGGCACAAATGAAATTAAGGGGAAAAAAAATTTAAATATTTTAATAAAATTAAGAAACATTCATTGATCCGGAAACAAAAAAGCATTAAAAAAAAACAAAAAAACAAATTTAATCAATTTTAGACTTTAAATAATAAATAAAATAAAAAATCCAACACACTTAAATAATCCCGCAATAGTAAACCAAGTCATTCATGTTAATTTACAATAAATAATTCGTACTTTTAACTTGTGAAGTTTTCTCCTAATCCTCCATTTTGAATTGTACTATTTACTTAATTTCAGACTCCGATCAACACTTGCGAGATTCTTCAGAACCTTTCACTCCAAACAGAAGAAGAAAATGAATCGGGGGCTTAACTGGCCTGGTCAAGTAATAATCTTACGATCTCATTTTGTAGTTTTAAGATGGCAGAATGTAAGTGAACTATTGACTATATTGTACAAGAAAATCTTACATATATATTTGTACTTTAGTGTTTAAGTTTTGTAACGAAATTTTGTACTAATAAATTTTTATTTTACTCGTGTTTTTATTGCTGCTTTTCTTCTTCCAACATTTTTCCTAAGTTTATTCCTTGCCACTGTCTACATCACTATTAATTGACGAGGGAGATTCCGTTCCTGACTGGGATTCACTCAAAGAACCTTCTTCTTCCATCGAGTTCTGTCGGGTCAATGATTCAATTTGCAAGTTTCCCCATGGCTCTTTCACCATATTTGCAGAAACAAATTTTTCTATGGGTATACTTTTCAATGGCGTATTTTTATTTTTATGGTTTTGAAACTTTTCATATTTGAAAAGCTTTTTACCTGAAGAATTTGGTGTACTTTGCAAATTTGAGTTATCTGAAGGGGTATTCCTGTAATTTATGAAATTAGTATTCGGAGATGGAGTTCGGAAATTGTGGTGAGAATTGTGATTTCTTCTATAAGGAGTTCTATTAAAATAATTTCCCTGATGTCTGATGGGGGGAGTGAACCCTGAAGTATTATTATTTGAATAGGCTCCCCTGTATTCTTGTGGAGAATGGTTAGACCAATGGTTACCCCTACTCCTACCCCTTCCTATGTTTTTAATTCGACCTGAGTGATCTGAACTGGCACTTGGTGGTCTGGTCATCATCAGAAATCCTGGTGAGCTACTTGAAGAATTCTGTGGGGTCATAATGGTTGGCATGTTCGATGCAAATGGACTTGGTAAACGATTCATGATTCTTAATGTTTTTCTTATACTTTGCAATAGACACCAAAAAAATTTCTGAAAAATAAAATAAAATATATATATATATATATATATATATATATATATATATATATATATATATATATATATATATATATATATATATATATATATATATATATATATATATATATATATATATATATATATATACAAGCAAGCTCTTTTATGAACATTTTTTGTAAAAAGGCTTTTAACAGGGTGTGGAGCTCTGGGGGGGGGGGGGGACTTTTTACAGTTCAATACTAGTTCAGCTCCCCAATAGGAATGTATTGATACAGTGATGTCTAGATATATTATGGACTGCTCATTCAAATATTATTTCTTAGGCAATCTGATAATCTCAGTATCCACATTAATCACAAAAATTTGAATTGGTGGAGAAATTTTAATGATTTATTCAATATTAGACTATTTTATTTTATTTCTTTTTTCAACGGATACTACAGGATATCAATTTTTTTTTTACATTTTAAAAAAGATAAAAAATTATGCTGGAGAAATCTGATTCTAATTTGATTTTGTTTGTAAAACTACAAATATATCCAAGAATAAGAAAAAAAAAGTATTAATCATATTTTTAAATCTCCCAAAATGAAACTAAACATGATATATAATATCAAAGTTTTTAAGAATTCACTAAGTACCTCGTACAATTACAATAATATAAGTAATCTAGTTCGCGTTTGAATATCAATTTTAGAACAGTTTGAACAATTTACAGAGCTCCATTACAGTAAAGAATAACTAAGGATTTATTTCAGGTGTTGGATAATTGGTAATTGACATAGCCATTTTGGTATCATTAGAAAGTTCTTAAGAAACTTTACATTAAGTCTCAAATCCAAAAGATTTACATATATTAGGTGCAGTAGTGACCACAGTAATGAACCATGTTGGAAGCTACTCCATATTTCCCTTGGAGCTACAATAACCTATGCATAATAAACGGTTTCAATGCAAATCTTAGTTGTCAGAACAGTTCTTAATGTACACCTATGTGATATACGTTATACATATCACATTATATATATGAAAATGAAAAAAATTTTGCTCTAAAATTGTTAAAAATGTGCTTATATATTATGTTTAATGAAATATGGTAAACGAACAGGTAAAATCCCTGATATCATAAAAGATTAGCAAAAAAATACTCATTAAAATATGTTGCCTTAAAAGCAGAATCAATCATATTATACCTTAATCATCCATATATTGATCTAACCTTTTCTTAAAAGGTAAGAGAGAGTTACTATCAATAATACCCTAATGTAAACCATTCCAGAAATTCACTACTCTGTTGCTGAAAAAATACTTTCTCACATCTAGATGCCATATCTTCTTTATTTTTTAATTATGACCCATAATATGGCTACTGTGATCTAGTAAAAAGAACTTACATCTACAGAGTCAAACTAACTGGCCTGTAGTTTCCAAGATCATCCTTGCTACCTTCTTATAAATTGGCACCACATAAGAAATTTTTCAATCCTCTGGTATCTCACAGTAATTAAGACCTATTAGATATTAAATATAAACAAACCATATGCAATACTATTACTTCCTTCCTTTAGGATTCTTCCATGTATACCATCAGGATCTGCAGACTTATAATCAATATATTCGAGTAAATTTTTAATCTCATCAAGTTCAATATTTAGGTATATTATACTTTGCTCTCTAATACAACTGTTATCAAGCCTTTCTTGTGTAAATACTGATATAGAATATGTATTAAAAATATTGATTAACTTTTCATCAGAGCTAACAACTTTATAATTTATCTTAATTAATAGGACCAATCTTTCTTTTATTATTAAATTTATAAAAATATTTTCAGATCTTTATTATTACTTCTTGCCAGGTTCATTTCTGATTGACTTTTAGACCTCCTTATAACCCGATTTAATTCATTCCCTATTCTCCTAAAGTTTCGAAACCCATTATAATCTTACTGTCTTTGAACCTCGAACCATTTATGCTTATCCCTTATCTCCCTTCTCCACTAATTGGGCTTTCTATTACTTGCCCTAATTATCTAATTGCTTTAACTGAAAAACATTCTAACTAAATTTTATCCAAGATTAATTTGAATGTTTCCCACATCTGAAAACGGTTTTAGTCCCCAATTTCCTTATCCCATTCAATGGCTCCAAGTATTTTTCTAAATCTATCAAAGTCTACATTTTTAAAGTCAAAAACTTTTACCTTGCTTTCTGTTAAATATTTCTTCCTCTACTGTGCATTCAAATATAAATATCAATCCCCATGCATGAATTATTATTTGTATATTTTTTATACCATTTTGTAGGTCTTTGGGATTTTATTGTAATGTGCTCTTCTGCACCTCATTAAACTTATTTTAATTCAATATATTTTCTTAATAGTTTCAATAGTAAATAAAAAAAATGCTCACCTGCCTGGTGTTTACTTTTACCAATAAATGACCCAAAATAGTTTTATTGTACAAATCTAGAGATTACAGTCAAGCTAATACATTACAACAACCTGGTATACTATAAAATTAAAAACAAAGGACAGTTGTTCAACTTTGAGATATAAATATTAACACTTTAATTAAATTTTCTTCTGAAGATTTTGTTTGCATTAGAGATTTTAACTAGCATTTATTCCCTATAAACATGAAATGTGCTTTTTATTTACTAATCTATACTAAAAATAAAGGGTAATAGTCATGTTAAAGATCCTCAAAACAAAACTAACTTTAATGACTCATAAATGCATGTTGCAATTAAACACTGGAAATAGAATAATATGAGGCGTTATCTTGTAAACCATCCCTTAAAGAGTGCAACAAAATTTTAAATAACTTTACTTGAATTTCACTTCATCGACTATAGGGTCTAAGCATTGTACCGTGGTCTAAGCCCTAAACCACAAGCCTATGGGTCTTAAACAAAGCCAAACAAGGACTATGAACAACGCAAAACCATAGTATAGAACAAAGGGATATATATAGGTATTGAACGTGCAAAGTTATTTCAAAGCATTTTTAAATTTTTATCGTTCCCAGCATATAATATATATATATATATATATATATATATATATATATATATATATATATATATATATATATATATATATATATATATATATATATATATATATATATATATATATATATATATATATATATATATATATATATATATATATATATATATATATATATATATATATATATATATATATATATATATATATATATATATATATATATATATATATATATATATATATATATATATATATATATATATATATATATATATATATATATATATATATATATATATATTGTATTTGAAAATTTTCTTAGGCACAAGCTGCTTTTTCTATAAAATAACAAAATATTACCAATTAATTAAATAATAAAATCTAATTAGCTTTGATTTCTAAACTTCTCTCTTTTGGTATCTATCCTTCTCTATAATTTCCTTTCCGGTCGTTCTATAGCAGCTATTGTAGACAGTCAACGTTCTTCCTTTAAATATATTAATAGTGATGTTCCTAAGTGTTCTGTTCTATCCCAACACTTTTTTTACTTTTCATTAATGATCATCTTTCTATTACTTCATCTCCTATTCACTCCTATGCTGATGACTCCACACTTCATAACTCCTTTCAGTTTGAAAGACTTCCCTCCCCTCAGCAGTTAATAGACTCGAGAAGAATAGCCTTGGAGCAACTAACCTCTGATCTTTCACGTATTTCAAATACCTCAAAAACTCAGTTCCTCCATCACTCCACAATCTTCCACACAAATATGATATCTTCTTCGAAGACACTCACCTCAAATCTTCATCTGTTCTCAATA
>SEYY01020395.1:47500-50000 GCA_009176605.1 Armadillidium nasatum | reverse complement strand
TTTTTTTCTTTTTTTATTTTACCTTTGTTTTTTTTAAAACAATTTCTGGTTATTGCAAACAAAGCACCATGTAGTAATCTCAGTCCCTAAAATTGTGCTGTCTCAGCAATTCATAATAAAACTAAATCAGGTATCTTTGTAGCCCTGTCATATATATATATATATATATATATATATATATATATTATATATATATATATATATTATATATATATAAGATATATATATATATATATATATATATATAATATATATATATATATATATATATTATGCTCAATTTTGACTTTTGATGTTAGGCCTGATGGGGAAAAGAGCATAATTACCTCTACTATAGCTGGGGGTTTGGTTCTGAAATCTGTTGCCACTCGCACAACGCTGGCGGAGAATTAGCGCTGGAAATGGCAGATACTGTGGTAGGACACACTGATGAATGCAGTTCTAATTCTAGCTGATTAGTGAATTCCGTTGGGGATGAGGGCATTTGTTGGTGATGATGGTGGTGATGTTGGTGCTGCAACTGCTGTAGGTGTTGATGACGCTGTTGCAGTTCTGTTGTGTAGGATAGTAAGCTTTCACTGACTTCGTCTAGAGGATCTAATGTCATAATTTGCGAGGGAGAAGAACTTAATCCAAAGGATGTTTCCAGTGACCGCGATAATTGTTGTGGTTGGTTTGAGGAAGGTGACGATGGGTGATTTACTTGTTGATGATGTGGAATTTTTTGAAGTTGTTCTTGCTCTTCTATAAGGGAGCCTTTTAGATTTATAAACTGGGTAGACTGACGAACATGATGACGAAGTTGGCCGTGAGACTCTTGGGGAGACTGTTGTTGTTGTTGAATAGCATTTGGCAAGTTTGGAGGGGAATGCATAACTGGTACCGTAGTTTGAGTAGAAGCGGTTGAGCGTTGAACTTGTTGTTGCTGCTGCTGTTGCTGTTGTTGTTGTTGCTGTTGCTTGTTGTTGTTGTTGTTGTTGCTGCTGCTTGTTGTTGCTGTTGCTGCTGTTGTTGTTGCTGTTGTTGTTGTTGCTGTGCTGTTGTTGTTGCGACGTTGACTGGCTTCCAATTGTTCCTGCAAAAATTGCTCTGTAATTGCATCCATAGGGAGAACTTCTTGAGGTAACGTTGGGTTTCGCAAGTCTCTACGAAAGCTTTCCTCCGTCTCTGTATCCACCAATATCTGATCCACAGACATAAGTTCCTCCTCACCAAGGGAGCTTCAAGTAAAAAAAAAAAATTAATCAAAAAGTATCTTATCAATACATTCCCAGCTTTATTTAACAAAATCTAATTAAGAAATAATTTTTTAACTTGCTTTAATATGAATACATAAACTAATAATTAATGATGATAATAATAAATTATAATAAATAGGGATTACATGAAATCTAGAACTATTTGTTTCACATGGCATTCATGCGGTTGAAACTAAAATGAAAAGAGTCGTACAACCCTCTCCCCCTCCCCATTCACACACCACAAGAGCTGTAGTTCAAAAAGCTTCTTTCTTTGTACCCCCAAACCCACCATAACACTGGATAATTATTACGCTACGCCCATGAAAGTACTTAAAGAACAGTGAAAGGCAAAAAAGGCATACCTTAGATTTCTGAATATGTAATCATCAAAAATGAACGAAGAAAACTCGGAAACTTCATTTAGTAAAAGGTCTTTATCATCATTCCCATCTGAAAGAAATAATAATAATAATAATAATAATAATAAATTTTTTTTCAGTGGCATTGTTGAAGTGGAACTTGAGAGTCCGAGGGTTGAAAGAGCTTAGCAATCCATTAAATAATAATAATATTAAATAAATGAAGTTATTTTAAACAAGAGCGCATTCAGGGGAAAGGAGGGGGGCGGGAAGGGCTGATGGGGGCTATAATAAAGCAAATTATAAATAATGTTACAATCAAAATTAATTATCAATCAATAATAATCATAATTATTAAAATATATTAAATATAGTAAACCTCAACAAACGTAGGGTATGTAGGAAGGGGGTAATAGGGCTACAGCTAAGGTTTCTATATTAAAAAAAAAAATTTATATCACTGTAAAGGACATTTTTTGCAATTATTACATTTTCAAACTAGAAAGTTAATAAGGAATTCTTTTTTACTTAAAAATTCTTCGTTTTTGAATGTACAAATTTCAAGAAAGAAAAAGTACTAAATGGAAGAACATTCGGATAGAATATTCCAAGAAGAAGTGAAAAGTTGCCAAGTACCAACTTTATATACAATTACAGATTCTACTGTGTAGAAGTTGGTTTCTAAAGGGTTTCTGCTCATTAATTTAAACAAAATCAATTTGGTTCAATGGACTGGAAAGAGGGGATTTAGTAGAGTTCAGTAGAGAGCTTTGGTAAAAGGTAAGATAAAGAAGAAAGAAACTTGAGAAATTTCAAGTTTAAAAAGGTTTTTAAAATAGTCTTGAAAACTCTAAGTGGACATTCAAATGCAATAGAACGTTCAAATGATAGTCACCAGAG
>SEYY01020395.1:37500-40000 GCA_009176605.1 Armadillidium nasatum | reverse complement strand
CCAATATCTCAAATTAAAAAATGATCTTCTCAACCTCTTACATAATTGCTTCCCTCAATTAGACTTCACCTTTGTTTTCATCCCGAACCTCTCCATAGGCTCTTTCCTATAACAAAGAACCGCTACCCACACTTTTGCGCTCGTCCATCATCTATAAATATTCATGTGGTGCTTGTTCTAGTACCTATGTTGGCAGCACATCGCGTCAACTCTCAGTTAGATGTGACGAGCACAGAGGTATTTCCCCAAGAACTGGTATGAATCTCTCATCTCTTTCCTACACCAACATTAGATCCCACAGTCGCACTAATAACACCCAATAGAACCATCCCATTTTTCCATCCTATCACAAACCAACCAACCAACCGATTTAAAAATCTTAAAATCCATTCATATTTCCATTCTTAAACCTTCTCTCAATAGTGACAGTGGCCCTTTCAAACTACAACTTAATTGATTTATTTTTTTATTAATTATTTTATTAAGTGATTTTTATTTTTGTTATTTTATTTCAGTTGTGTCATGTTTGTTCTAATATTTCTGTTCTTTCTACAGATGAAAGATTTTTTATTTGTTTAAAAAAATCAATCAAAACTGTTTCCTGATGATGGGATTAATATATTTCCCGAAACGTTGAAAAAAGAAAAAATAAGCTTTAACATAATGTTTTCCTACAATTATTTTAATTGCATAGAATTAGTTTTAAATCATTTTAACCAGTGATTAATGATATAATTTTTTGTGAATAAATAAAAGACAAATTTTAACCGAAAATTTTATTGTTTCTCCGAAGAAAATGTTCCGAGCTTTGGTGCTACTCTTCATTTTAAAAACCAATTTTCCCAAGAATTGAAACGTGTACGATATTATATATATATAATATATATATATATATATATATATATATATATATATATATATATATATATATATATATATATATATAATATATATATATATATATATATATATATTATATATATAATTATATATATTACAGACTGGACATCTAAAGATCATAAAAACAAATAAGCCAGAAATAAAGTATATTTAAAATCTCTTCAAGGTTAGGGAAAATTTGACTTCCAATCACTTCCATTTCAGGTTCTACAAAATTTCCAGCTTTAGTCCTAAAACCCTCCTTGCGAACGAGGACCACTTCAGGTATATTATTCAGAAAAGGATACTTATAATATATGTTTTTTTTTTTTTTTTTTTTTTTTTTTTTTTTTTTTTTTTTTTATTCAACAATGAAAAATTAATCTTAAAAGCTCTGTAGAGTTAGGGAGTAGCCAGGTTTTATCAATATGAAATTAAGAAGGATATAAAGTACCGAACTGAAATTTTTTATTTATTAAAAAAAAAAAAAAAGAAAAAAAAGAAAAGAAAGGCTTCAGTTTAAGTCCAACACTAACTTCCAAGCCAAGCCTTCAAAAGCCAAATCACAAGTTCACTTTCAGAATTCATACCCGAAGAAGAGAGATATTAAATAATTAGTATGAAGTTCGACTACCTTTTAAACCTTAATTAAATTTTGTTCTTAATTTATTTTATAAATGAAGTTTGCATCTCACGGGCTTTGCCCTTTCGAGGAGAGGAACTTTTCTAAGTATTATTATATACCGAAGATTGGCTAGGTATATCAGTCATTCTACCGTTTGTGTCACGGTTCGGTTGCTTAATGTAACACCTACATAAACTGAGGTTAAGATCAATATTTTAAATCAAAAGGAATAGGTGTTCAAGTTACTTTTGAAGTACATTGAGCAGTAATGAACTCGGTTTCAATTAGAGATGTACCGATACCAGTAAAGAGGCTGATACCGATACCGATACTTTTTTTTGTGCCGATACCGATACTTTAATTATTATAAGAAATACACAGTAATAAGATAAAACATTTGTGTACTGCTAGGCAACTGAGGATTGCATTCCCTGTACAACCAATACTTAGTCATGTATTTCATATTTGATTGTGCCCAAGTATATTTTATAAATTAAAATATCTTTTAGGAATAATAAATGCAAATATAATACTAATAACTTTTTTATGTTTGTGTTTATTCAAAAAATTTTCCATTTCCATTTTCCAGTAATTATTAACAAAGTTTAGCTACTCGCTTTTATGTTTTAACATGATTACAATTTACAAGAAGATTCTTTAACTAGCTACAATATAAAGAATAAAAATAATAAAAGAAGAGACCTCAATTAATCAGCAGAAAAGACAAAATACAAAAAAAACGCTATTATTAAAAACATGACATAATATACTCCTTTAAGGTATTAGTTCGAATTCAAATACCCTCAAATTATGATGTAAAAATATTAAAGTTTCACCCATATGTTCCTTTTGGGAATATATATATATATATATATAAATATATATATATATATATATATATATATATATATATATATATAATATATATATATATATATATATATATATATATATATATATATATATATACACACTAGGAAGACGAATTATGGGCTA
>SEYY01020395.1:15000-30000 GCA_009176605.1 Armadillidium nasatum | reverse complement strand
ATACTTTTTAATATCGTGCAAATTTACATCTAGTAAGCTGATGTCCCAAGTCTCTGTAGCATATATATATATATATATATATATATATATATATATATATATATATATATATATATATATATATATATATATATATATATATATATATATATATATATATATATATATATATATATATGCCACAAACTAACCGGACTGGTCGGGTGAGACCCACTGGGTGACAAAGGACACCCAAAGATATTGAGTCCAGGATTATTGGGCAGGGGAGGATCCACCGTGTGGATTATGCTGTTGTCTGTCACAATTGCCTATAATTCAAAAAAAAAGAAAAAAAGAAAAAAAAAAAAAAAAACGGGTTTTCTCAAAAAAATAAAATGAAATCACTACAATATTTCTATTTATTTAATTACAAAAAAAAAAAAGGAATCAACTGATAATGTCAAGATCTTCAGGTTGCCAGGTTGCTAGGTTTGTCCCTTTATATATAAATTGAAAAGCAACCGATTTTTAAGATATATTTTCACTGTTGTTGTTAAAAATTTTGAAAATTTTAAGCCTTCATTTTTTTTTTTTTTTTTTTTTTTTATGTTACTTCTCACACACTTTTTATTTTTCATTTAACAAAATGATTAACAATTATTAAGAAAAATAATTAAAATAATTATCATTAAAAAAAAATATATATATATTTTTTTATATATATATTATTTTCAATAAAATCAGACAAATCTAGCAGCCAAACACTCTGGGGTTGATGATCCAAAAAAAAGTATATAAATAAAACCTCAATATGACCCCACTAATTTAAACCCGAGTAGGAATTGACTCCCATCATCAATTTACTCAAAATTCTAAAGTAGTAATTTATAAATAGATTTTATGCTTTCAAAACCGCCATTTATCATTGATAAAAATTAAGCCCTTTTTTATAGACTCTTTTAACTCAATGCCTTTTCATACATTACTTATTAAAAAATTTTTTTTTTTTTTGCTAATTTTAAAAGCCCAAAAAAATATTGACGTAACAAAAAAATAAACTGCTTTCAAACTTTTAAAATTGAACAACCAAATAAAACTTAGGATTGGTATTATGTTAAAAGAATAAAAATGGCTTTTTAAATATTTTTTTTCTCTTTCTCTCTCTCTCTAAGTGTGATGACACTCCATAAGGCTTGGTGTGAAATCTCAGCATTCCTTTAAAAAAAAGTTTTTGAATTTTTCCTCAATCATACATTTATTTTACTGAGAGAAAATAGACAATTTTAAACAAAATTAATCGACCCAAGGACTGACTTCCCATTTAAATAATTCCTTTGTGATATATTTCACTCTTCTTCTCGAGATTTAAAAGTGTCACATTCCATTATCAATTAATGTAAATGAGAAATTAAAAATCTTTGAATTAAAAATCTCCCTACTCTACACCAGTATTTAACACACACACATTACTACTGAAAAATATCCTGAAACAGTCTCAAAAATCCTTGTTCCTTCTTAAATGTTTTAAAAGTTCCTCTTACTCCCAAAACTAGGAAAATACAATCACTATCAACACTCTCAAAATTTGAATCTTCTTATAAAATTTAGACTCTACTTTTAGCAACTCTTTCAACTTTTACTTTTCCTAAAACTGCACCCATGAAATTTTTTATTCATCATCATCATCGCAAAAGCAAAGTTAACAAAAAAATAATTTGTCTTCCTTTACTCCTCATTTACCACTTCAAACAAATAATAATTTTTAACAAATACTTAAAAAATATATTAATTTAGCCTCTGAACCTTTTCAATAATAATAATAATAATAAAAAAAACCTCTTTACAAGTTACGAAGGTCAAGAAATTTTACTTTAACTACCTCCTCATCCAATTCTTCCAAAACACTCCACAAATCCACTTACAACCAACTCGACAAGATTTTGCAAATAACATATTTCTATCTTAGTCAACCTTTCTCTCCTCTAACTTCTACAATATACTAATCAACAGCTTTTAATAATAATAACAATAATAATAATAATAAGACTAACCTTTGCCATATGATGATGAGCATTAACTACAGATGGAACTGATAAGAGATTCTGAAATAAAACATCCCACAGGCTATGAAAAAAACAACATAAAAAGAAAACAACAAAAAAAGCAAACAAAACAACAAGGACGTAGATCTGCATGCAATTAAAACAACAAAAAAAACAAAATAAATAAGAGAAATTATATACGTGAACAGTTTTCTGCATCTGACGTAACCTCTTTCCGACCCCCCCCCTAACCCCCAAAAGATTAAAACTTGTGAAATAATGAATTCAAAATGATTTTAATTAATGCAGTCACAAACAGTACTAAATACAATACTAAATACAAACTACTTTACGAGGTATTTAATTAATGATTTAAGTGCATTAACAATTCACAATACGTGCTGTACAATTTTATATTTACAGTATATATATATATATATATATATATATATATATATATATATATATATATATATATATAATCCTCTTTTTTTTTGGAAGAGGAAAATTTTTCACATTTACCTAAAATAATCACCATCAATTATGATCCCTTCATTCAATCTACGACCCCCCTTCCCCGCCCATCCCCAACTAAAACGGCAACTAAAAAACCATTAGTAATGAAAATGAGATTTTGCATTTCTAATTTGCCACCCCCCAAGTCATCATCTTAAAAAAACAAAAGCTTTCTATCATTAAAAGAGGTGGATATGTGTGTGTGTGTGTATGTGTAAGTGCAAAGCAACTGACACAAAGTGTTAAGATTTCAAATCTTCCAATACGATTATGCCACAAACCTCTCTCTAAAAAACAAAAACAAAAACAAAAAAAAAAAAACAAATTTTTTTTTTTTTTTTTTTTTATTATTATTATTTTCAAATTTCTTTTTTTTTTTTTATTTTAATACTAAACTTTCTTATTAATCTCAAAGAGAAAATGCCAAAAATTATAAACCTTAAGACATACCAAACTCCATTTCAGAAACATTTGCATTAAAACTACAATTGTGTAAAAGCTCAATTTAACAACAGCGGCACACTAACGTCAACATTCACGGGCGCAAACGCTCAGGAAAGAACTGTTTTACTGAAACAATTGTTAGAATGAGGGTCTTGAGTGAGCGGAGGGAGGCCCCAAGTTCTAACGTGAAAACCCTCTTTCAAACAATGTATTCATCCCTTTCCAGAAGCATCAGCATACAGTTTGTGTAAATGTAGCTTAAACAAGTCACTGCAGTCAAGAGATACACTAATATCTCTCCTACAACTAAATACACTATATATATATATATATATATATATATATATATATATATATATATATATATATATATATATATATATATATATATATATATATATATATATATATATATATATATATATATATATATATATATATATATATATATATAACTCTACTAAACTCACCTTACTAGATGTCAAATGTCTTTGTGAAGCTAGTGATGGAGGCGTCGAGTATGGTTTGGTTTTTTGCTTTCGATCCATAGCGGGTGAAGGCCTTGGAGAAGGGCCTGGAGAAGTTCCTCTAGAAGAAGGGGCTCGTCCCATATACGGACCATTAAGTCTAGGTGAAAACTGACCCGGAGATGAATCCAGATGAGGACGATTGGAATAATGCGAAGGGTTCTGCCATTAAAAAAACAAGCCAGGTGGAATTTTTATGCAGATTTTATCAAAGTTTGGAAACAACTGCTAATACTATGAATTAACAACATGTAACAAAACATGGGTTCAATGAAGGACTGAGGGTAAGAAAGGTAGTCAATAGAGCCCCCCTCCCCCCAAAAAAAAAATAAAAAATGTAATGAAACTTTATACATGAGAAAATTTCAACATGTATACAAAAGCTACAACTCCCCTACCCTTAAAAGGTTTTTCAACAGCTAAAATTGAGGAACATTTTTCAATAATAATAATATAAAAAAAAAGGATAATACTTTGATGCTAAGCCTAAAAAACAAAATATTCTAAGATTACAAAAACTTACATGATCAAAATCTGGTATAGGATTTGGCATTGGTTGAATAAACTGAACATGCGTTAAATCTGGTAAAGACCCTCCTCCAGGTCCTGCTCCAGGGCCTCCTACTGCACTTCCAGCAGTAGTTGGAATAGGTTTTGCAGAACTTCTGTTAACGTGATTGTACCTGAAATTTCAAACTTTATTAATATTGAACAAAACCTTTGTATTTCTTTTTCCTACTTATTTCCAATAAATTACTTTTCATATTTGGGATTAAAGTGAGGATGGGCGGGGGGTGGTGGGGTGGAAACAAGTAAAAAGTATACTATTTTCACTACAATTCATAAATTTCAAAACCTAGAAAAATAAGTCAGCTTATATGTTCAAAAAATAATATCTTTCCTCAATTTTAAATATCTTTTTACACTATTTCTTTTGGGGAAATACAATACAATAAAATACAATACAATAGATCTAATACAATAAAAATAAAGTGATTAAATGACTTATATTAATAAAATTTTAAAGCTGAAGCAGTATATATATATATATATATATATATATATATATATATATATATATATATATATATATATATATATATATATATATATATATATATATATATATATATATATATATATATATATATATATATATATATATATTATTTATATATATATATATATATATATATATATATATATATATATATATATATATATATATATATATATATATATATATATATATATATATATATATATATATATATATATATATATATATCTCTGGTTTACATGATATTTTGAACATGCATTAACCCAATGTCATCTTGATTTACATGCTGCACATTTTAATATACTTCCAAATCAATTTTAGATTTTTTTTACAGAAAAATTTCTTCTCAATTCCCTGCCTCTTCATATTTTCTTCTTCATCTTTACAGTTTTACCACCAATAACTGTCCAAATCTTTCTTCAAAATTTGTTTTTGAAAACAATAACTTCAAAGAACCTTCTTATCGTCATGATTTTATATTCTCATTTCAATACTGGACAAGGCAATAGCGAATTGTTTAAGTATTTTACTTAAATCAATATTCTATAATATAATAATCCTTCAATTATGTGACAAAGCTATTTACTTTCTAAATTTTACATTTTTACATTCATATCAGAAAAGAAAACCTTAAAGACATCTCTTCTCTTTTGACCTTAAGATACATTTCCAATTTTCAAAATTATCTATTGTCTTATCAATTCTTTTTATCATAAAATCTAATTAATAATCTCTTTTGGCCCTACTATTCTTTTTGCTAACTTTTGTTATCTATCTCTGCCCTACTATTCGTTTTGCTAACTTTTGTTATCTATCTCTTATGAATCTTCATACACTTAACCTTCCAAGTCTATTGATTTCCAGACCTCAATCATCATCAACTTTCTTGCATAAGTATAACTAGTTATCTACATTAATTTTCATACTCATCCTTTCACACTAACAATAGACACTCATAACTTAGTTCCAAACTTCTCTTGGCATTGTTCTAAGTATGTTCTTCTACCACTATGAGAAAATATGAATAAAAGCTGTCAAGAAAAACAATAACTTACCTTTCATTAAGTTTATTATTATTATTAATTATTATTATTAGTCTTTCAGTAGAACGAATTAGATTAATTAAAAAAACACCAACCTAAATACATTATCACCCAAACAAGCAAATAACAGGTTATTCACATAAAAAAAATTCATCATCACCATTTTCAATCACCCCAATCCTATAATTATTATTTATATTTACCTACTTATATTTTTAATGTAATTTAATAATAAAATGAGGAAGCCTATTTTTTATAAAATTTTAAATACCTTTTCCTTAATTAAAGAAATAGATAATTGTAGACACACTAACAAATCAGTACAGAGAATGTCTTCTAGCCAACATTTTTGTACATTTTTATTACTGTTCAAATTACCTTAATATTAATAAATAATAAGTATTATTTTAAAGCATTATTTTAATTAAACATGATGCTTACAGAGGAGCTTCAGAAGTAGGAAATGGGTCAGCTGAAGATTTGTGCATTTGATAAGCAACACCACTGCTAAGGTGACTCGGCCTCTCAGTTATTATGGAACCTTTGAAAAATTAATCAAAATTAATAATAAAATTCTAATTAATTAATTATTAATCAAATTATAAATTAAGTTTGAATATAAAATAACTTTTAAAAAAGTCATTTACACTAGTTCAGTATCGAAGCACTCTCATATTCCTTATTATATGTTATTCCCAGTTAAACAGCATATGTCTCAACAACAGCAACAAAGATGTTAAAACTAGCGATGCACCAATAAGAATCTTCGCCAGATTACTGATATATCAACCTTTATTTTTTGGTCAATTGAGGATTTGAATTAATATGTCAGTATGATCATCATAATTCTTAATTTTACTTATAAAATTACAAAATAAAAAAATAAAAATATATTAAAAATAAACACCTTAAGTTGCCAATTATTATTTTTTGGAATCAATTTTAAAGTTAATAAAAAGATAAATTTTTGCATGTAATTTATAAACACTTCTTTATCGAGGAGAGGAAAAGAGGCAAGCAGCAAATTTGAAAACTTTGGTGAAAGTATTGAATAAAACGCTAAGAGATATCAAACATAAGTTTAAGAAGTTTATAATTAGATGATAAGAGTGATATTTGGTGACTGATATCCCTATTTCAACACATTATGTTATATGCAAAAGTCTCTTCTAAAAGATATGGCCAAATTCTAGAATTTCATGTATAAAATACCTCATTAGAATTGTTATAGCATTCTTCAATTATTTCAGAAGGTATAAAATTCAATTTAAAAAATTTCGTACAACCAATGACATCTGGATTTCTAATACAAATAATTTTAATTTTTGAGTGTGACAAGTTGTCAAACTAGTTTGACAGAAAGGAGTTGTAACAACACTTAAGCTTCCTTTTCAGGATGCTACGTAAATTCAAAAATGAGGGAAAAGTCAAATAATGTTTTTGAAGATTATGAGCAACCAAAAAGTAAAAGTAGTCCTAATTTGAAAGACTGACACAAATGTGAGACCAGGGATTAAAAATTGTGGTATATGGTTAAATTTTGCTTCCCTCACACATCACAGCTTTCATTAAGTTATAAAGACATTTGATAAAAACAATAAAAATACTGTGAAACAATTCTACCATTAAAAAGCAGGAACAAATACAATTGTAACTAAAAACCAAAATTAATTTATAATTTTCTACAAAGAATTTAACGTCTAACATACTAGGAAATCTAGAGTAGCAAAAATATCTCAACATATACAGTTGAGTGTGGATAATACATTCCTATACTAACTACTTATCAGTGAAATTTTGTAGAGAAAATTACTCAAACTTTTGATTTAAATAAAAGCACAATAACTGATCAATTTTTCGTGTCCAATAGGGTTGATCATCATCATTTAAATTTATCTGTGCATCCCAAGTTAAGATATTCACAAAAGACCATTCATTCATTATTACAACTTATAAAAATTAAAAAAATTATGAACCATAAATTGATTATGAGATTTGTTTAAAATATGAATGATCTGAAACTATGGAAGAAGGTTAGAAGAAAGTCTTATTACGTAACACTAATATGTTAGAAAGTTTAAGACAGTTTTTTATTCACAATAAATTAAGTTTTAGTATTCAAAAACAATATAAGAGTAAAAGCTAAGTCATCTCTTCCAGGCTTATAATCTATGTTTATAAAATACAATAATTCAACTTAAACCTAAAAAAGTTGAACTAAGTTATTACCTTTACGATAACCACCAATAATTTTGTTTTGATATGCTGTCTGGTGAAGAGAAGAATCTGAACTTGATCGAGATAACATGTCTGGCGGGGTTAAGTGACTGTGTCTGTGGGCAACACTGTGAGGTGATGTGGTCTGAAGAGAAGGATGAGGTCTGCCTGTTCCCAATATTGTTGTAGGTTCTACTGCACTAGCACCTCCACTTGACGAATACATTTGAGTAAGAGTAATCAAATCACTAACAGCTCCCTATAAAAGAAAAATTGTGTTTACTTCACATCACAAACTACTGACGCAAATAGATTAAAAATGAGATATAATTTCAAAGATCACTTAGATCACAAAAGATAATATAAAGCATTCAACATTTAAAACTTTAAAAAGCAAAAGAAATATTTAACTATCATCTATTTCTTTTATTAATATTTGTATTGTACACATTCAAAAATTACCTGCTGAGGATATTGGCAGTAGTATCCTGACGGTCTATTTTGCTGGAAAGCAAAATAATTAGAAATGTAAAAAAACTGCAAGCAACATACAAAGGAATAATAAAAATAAAGTATGGGAAGGAAAAAAATTTTTTTCAAAGCAACAAAATCAGAAAGTTGGCTTTGGGGAAGTTTAAAGTAAAAATTTAATTCACATTAAATAAAAAATAAAAAAAAAAAAAAAAAATGCCAATCAAGCAAAATGTATTTAAAATTCTAAATTTTGAAAGGGGTTTTAAAGTAAACTATATTTCTCAAACCAAAATTACTTCTACTGAAAAAATGGCAACTTTTATTTTCGGGAATCTACCCACTTAAATATAACTATAAAACTAACAGCTACTTAACAATAAATATAAAAATCTTTAAAAATTTGCTATGAATATTATACATATGTTTGCTCAATACATATACAGCATATATTGCTTTTTTTTTAAAACTAAAAGGTAGAAATATAAAAAGATAAAATTTTAACATTGCGCACACAAATTAAACATTCAATTTTGTTCTCTGATGACAAGGTTAACATATAGTGATCAAAGTATTTCTTAAAATTTAATACGAATGGTAAGTAATTTAAAATTGAAAAGCTAAAAATATGCAGAATCAATTTCTTTTACCTAACAGCTAAAATAGCAACTTCCTTTTTACATGAGTATAAATAATAGAAAATAATAAATAATAATAATAATAATCAAAAATACTTGAATTGTAATATCATAGAGGTACAAAAATTTAAAACCTTGATAGTAATTATTCAAATAAATAATTTCAATTTCATTAATAAGTTATACATTACCTTTTCCAAAATATTAACCACACAAAGTTAAATCAAATCCTTAAAAAAAAAAACTCTTTATAAGGTATTAAAGCCATCATTCTTTATTTATGGTAAGTAATTAATGTATAAATTGTAATGACAAGGACACAAAAAGAAAATTTTTTAACTGGATCCCACACAAGAAATTGAAAAATAAGAATTGGGAAGA
This sequence comes from Armadillidium nasatum, assembly GCA_009176605.1. Lineage (NCBI taxonomy): Eukaryota > Metazoa > Arthropoda > Malacostraca > Isopoda > Armadillidiidae > Armadillidium > Armadillidium nasatum. The sequence goes on along the minus strand of SEYY01020395.1, from coordinate 20,682 downwards.
AATGAAATGAAAAGACACATACAAACATGCATAAGTATAAACACAAACTCCTATGATTAAGAAAAGATTAAATAGTATGAAATTTATTATGAATAAAACTAATAAATATTGATAAGAAAAACCTATAACTTTTCCAAAATATGACAAAAAAAAAATAAAAGGAACCTACAACAGCAAGAAATATTATTGGAAAATAAGCACTTATATAACCTTAATAATTGTTTCCAAAAGAATATCCAATTTTGTAAACAATACTAAAAAGAAATTCTATTAATTTTTTTTTTAAACTTGGGTTACTTTTCAAACTATGTAAGTTTCAAATTTATTTTTCCATGCCTCAATTAGAACCTTAAAACCCAAGATAAAAGAAATTAAGTAATAACTTCCCTATTATTTCAACACTCTTAAATGATATACGCTTATCACTTTCAAAAGAATAAGGCTCAAAATTAGTTTTAACATGTTTTATTATAAATTGGTCTTTATGTAAACTGAACAAGTTATATCTGTCTAAAAAATCTACACATACATTTTGAATTATTGTATACAATAGTAAATATCCATCTAAGCAAGTAATGAAGAACTTGGAACTGAGGAATATATTACAAGATTAAACAAATTTTCATGCTTCATCATAAGAATATCCAAAATATATTACTACTTTTAAAGTTTTTAATAAACTCTCCAAAAACAAATCAAAACCTGAATTAAACATAACCATGTATAGTCTCCCCTGCACTATTAACAAAAATAATAATAATAAATGTACACATTTATAGCTTATATCCACGTCACTTGTGATGCATTACAAATATTTCTTATAAAAGATTCAATTCTGGAAACTGATATTGTGTCTCTAAGTAATACAAGGATTCTTTTATAAAATCTACAAGTTCAAACTTAAAACTATACATAGCATATTAATATTTAAAGTCTTAAGTGTTCCCAACTACTGACAAGCCCAAAATTTTAATGGTGATTGGAAAAAAAAAAATTTACTTTAGCCATATAACAAATGACCCCAACTGCAACCAAAACAATTTCACCTCAGTTTAGGTAACTTTAGGATTCTAATAGGCCTATACTTCCTTTATCATTAATTTTTGACAAAGCAAATGGAAAATAAAAATAACAGAAGAAAATGAAATATTCTGATGAAAACAGCAATAGTTTTTGAAAGACATGGTCACTATAACTGATGGTCATTGGTGTTTACAGCAAGGACTAAAATATTTTCTTTATTTCATTTAATTCTACCACAATGGTTATTTAAAAATTCTCCAATCTTTAATATATATATTTTCTTTGTAATGACATCTTATTCACAGTAGTTTACTATATATATATATATATATATATATATATATATATATATATATATATATATATATATATATATATATATATATATATATATATATATATATATATATATTATATATATATATATTATATTATATATATATATATATATATATATATATATATATATATATATATATATATATATATATTATATATATATATATATATATATATATATATATAAGCACCTTTAATAAAGCATGCCGTAAAAATGAAGGGAAGAGCCACCTTGCACAAATAAAAGGAGTAAAAATTAAAAATTTAGAAAGAACTATAAATGTAATTTAATGTAGCATACCGATAAATTAATAGAAAAGTCAGGTAAAGAACCGCTATACGCAGTCCTGTTGGGTAACTGTTGAGGGTCATGATGATGCACCACATTTTTCTGCTGCTGCTGATTTATTAACCTGGGCTGAAGGCATTAAAATTATTTCATTTTTTCAAATTAAACCAAATCTTTAGTTTCAACAAAAACTTTAGAATCACCAATATGGAACACAAATGATACCATTAATATTATTATAAATCTTTTTTAAGTATGAGTAGGATATTTTTTTAAAAATTTAATGTTAAAACTCCTTAAGCAATGACATCTAGACCTTTCATAAAATCAATAGATATTTAAGGTACAAATTTTTACCTTCTATATTTATTAACAAATAATGAAAACTGAATAGGTTTAAGTTAATGTCTAATATAACCTGAGTTGGATATTATATAGGCTGTACCTGAAAATATTTATGTTTAACTTTAAATGTTATTGATACCAGGGAAAAGGCTCCTATAATTTTGTAACAACAGATATTGAATTTAAAATTTTAATAACGTTACTGTCAAGAGTTTAGAACCAGAAACGGAATAATAAAAAACTTTATGAAATGAAGGGGATCTGGTGTTTGGGTTCAAATCAGAGCCAGATTATTTTAAAGTGAAGGAGCCAGAGCTAGTCTAGGTAATTCTGGGGTGCACAGGAGAATTTTTTTTTAATATATCAAAAATATAAAGGCGAAATAGTTTGAAATCAAATTTTTTCGGTTAATTTAGGCACAGAAAAAGATTTAATACACTAAAATCACAAAAAAAAATTTAAAAATTAACTAAGTAATAACTACGATCATTTACCAATACATTGTAGACTTATATATGGTGTATTATCATTTGGCTTTGCACTACAAGGTTGCAGTATCAGCATCAGAGGGGATTTTTTTTTTATCCTCCCTTTACCTCCAAAAATAGCCATAAAATTTTGTACAATTCCCTCCAATGCAGATACATTAACTTGGTAATGCAGTCATATGATAATACACCATTAAAGTTAAATTAACAGTTAGTTAATTTTTTGGTGATTTTAATGTACAAAATAATTTCCTACACATCAATTAACTGAGATAAATTTATTTTAGACCATTTCACCTTCGTATTTTCAATATTAAAAAAAAAAATTCTTCCCTTCACTCTCGAATGCCATTGCCAATTTTAAAATCATTGAGCAAGATCTACATATTTTAAAATAATGGAGTCGGAGCCAGAATTAAGACAAAAAAAAAAAATTTTACGAGTTTTTCAGCCTGTTATAACTGAAATACAACTATCGATAATTACAGTATAGAGCCTATAAATTATCAGGTCTTGCTTTAAATTTTTATAAAAATATCAATATATTTATACTATAAATATAAAATGGAAAAAAAAATAAAAAATATTGAATATATAATTCATAAACAAAATAAAATAAAAGTTCTAAATAATTAATTTCATTTTTGGATTCTCTTCATTTAAATTTTTACTTTTCTATATGCATTATGACTAAATATTAACAAATCAATTTCAAAAACACGTTTATATATATATATATATATATATATATATATATATATATATATATATATATATATATATATATATATATATATATATATATATATTTAAAAAACAAAGTTATAATATATATATGGCTTAGGTGGAGATTGTTTCTGAGTTTCGATATTTTTTATATCAATATTTTTTATGTCGATATTTTATTTTTATCGATATTTTCCTGCCTTTAATTAGCCCTAGGCTACTATGTCATGCAAACATTCTTGTGTACGTTAGGTCTCTTTTACAGCAAATTCTTGTGTAGGTTAGGCCTCTTTTTATGGCAATTTCAGTAGTTCAGGTTATGATAAGTCGAATTAGGTTCTGCTAGAAAAGTAAGTAATAATAATTGTGTCTATGTCCAGTAATAGTACCTCTGGCAACTCTCTTGTTTACGATAGGCTTCTCCGATATTTTTGATTTTCGATATTTTTAACAATCGAAACTCAGAAACAATCTCCACCTTTACCTATATATATATATATATATATATATATATATATATATATATATATATATATATATATATATATATATATATATATATATATATATATATATATATCTCTCAGGGGTGAAGTAATGAAATTCCCGAAATAAAAATAAAACTACTCTCCCAATCAATTATATAATTTTGATAAATTTAAATTCAAGGTTTTTATATTAGGCTTTACAGCAACAAATAGACACTTAATTCATAGTGAATGGTCAGAAAATAAGTTATTTTAAAAAAATATATCAAAACACTAAATTTGTCAAATAGAAGTAATCTTTACTTCCATCATAATTGCAAATTATGTAAATATTTATATCTACCACAGTCCATATAGTTTCAACAGAGTAGAAATTAAATGTAACATAATTCATTTAATAGATTACATTGGAAAATCCGTTTTTTACTTCCAATTCAATTTCTTCTTATATTAATTTAAAATGTAGGCTAAAAATAAAAAAACGAACTTCATTAAACACTGATAAAATATCTTAAACTAGCACGGTTCAACAGTTGGTTTGCCATATTATTTATGCTCAGGGCGAATACTGAACAATTATCATGAAATAAAAACATCAAGGAATTAACCTTTACAAGACAACCTCATCTGTTAACGTGGTATTGCACACTTGTAATGGGTGTCATGCGGAGTGCTTACCTGAGACCTCAAGGAACTGACTTCTTGCATTATTTCTTCGTATGCAGCAGTTCCTTGCGCGGCCCGTTCATTGATAAGGGCAATTTTTTCCTGAAATTTTCTTGGAGTGGCCGCCATCTTGAACAATCATTTAAAGAAGTTTGTTATGTTCCAGTAATTTGAATCGATGTCAAATTGGTATCAAAACTTCTTTTAAAACAAAGTCAGGATGCATTCGTGATTCTTGTTTTTAAAATCACAGAGTTATAAATATTTTTCTTCCGTTATTTTCGACAGTATGATTAGTTAAACAGTTAAACAGGTTCAAGGGTGCGAACATATTCGAAAAACAAAATCTACTGAGAACTTACAAAAACAATTGAGATTATATATTTTTAGAATTCAGAATTATAATTTTAAAACTTTTAGAATTTTGGTGTTTTCACTTTCATTTTAAGTAAATATCACCTGTTATAAAGGATATTCACAATTCTTTTGCAGAATAAAAAATTTAAGGACAACATATATAGTAAGAACATAATAAACAAAGCAATCTTTCTATCTATCTATCTCTTTCTCTATCTATCTTTCTCTATCTATCTATCTATCTATCTATCTATCTATCTATCTATCTATCTATCTATCTATCTATCTATCTATCTCTATCTCCCTCTCTAAAGGTAATGACATGAAAATATAGAGATTTTTCTTCTGGTTAAAAGATAATACATTGTTAAAAACGCAAAAGAGAAATAATAAGTCGCAATTATCTTGTCAAAGATTAAATAATAATAAGATTAAATTAATAAAAATACTAATCACTTTTCAAAAAAAAAAAAAAAAAATGTAGAGTAATGCACTAAATCCTGTGTAACTTATCTGAAAACAAAAACTGAAAGTAAAATTAGATGTAACTGCAGACAAAGGAAAAAATATTACTTCGAAGATGTCATGGAAGATGTCCTTGAATAGTGTGCATAAAATCATAAAAGAAGAACGTTACGCAAACTTTCAGCGTTACTTTACTTTTTGAGACTCTCATTCATTCTCATATAAATTCAAAGAGGATATAAGTAATTTATATATATATATATATATATATATATATATATATATATATATATATATATATATATATATATATATATATATATATATATATATATATATATATATATATATATATATATATATACACTAAAAAAATTTGCAGTGATAAAAAGCCTGAAAACCAAACATTAAAAAAAAAAATAAATAAATAAATGAATGTGATTGGGCTGTAATTAATAAGGTCAACTTCATTTATTTTTATTATTTTTATTTTCTA
>SEYY01020395.1:5000-10000 GCA_009176605.1 Armadillidium nasatum | reverse complement strand
AAGTGGAGAGAGTATGTTTTATAAATCTCACATATGGCTCATGCTTTTCATTTCATTTTTCTCCTAACAAACTAATTCGACTTAACCTAACCTTGACTTGAAGGGCAAATGTAGGCTTAACAGCCAGCAAATATATATATATATTAAAACAAGTTTATTGCATCAAAAAATATACAAATTAAAAATAAAAGTTGCCTATAAAAAAAGTTGCCACAAAATAAAAAAATACGTGAAAAAAAAGAGCCAACAAAAAATTGGCTATAAAAAAAATAGCTTGGTGTAGATATAATTAAAAAGAACCATTAATTGCATTTGTTTTCACACTGAAATGTGGGATAAGTACATTATTTTGGGAGAATGATAAATATATTTATAAATATATATAAATTTATTTAACAAACCTAAATTTATACAATTATTTTTATAAACAATGATATAATAATATATATATATATATATATATATATATATATATATATATATATATATATATATATATATATATATATATATATATATATATATATATATATATATATATATATATATATATTATATATATATATATATTATTTTTTTTTTTTTTTTTTTTTTATTAATTATTATTAAAATATTATTAAAAATTAAATCCTTAATTTAATATACCCTTATAAATAACATCTACGAACCTCATATTAATAACAAAATAATAAAATAATTATCATTATTATTCATTAAATATAAAGAATATAATATAAAGATAACTGTTTAAAAAAGTGTTAGTTTAATAACTTCCTTTTTTATTACCCCGAAATAAACCAAAATACCCCTAAATATATTAATTTTAATTTGGTATATAACTTTTGTAACGATAGGTTAAAAACAAAACCAAGAAATAATTAATAGGAGCAGAAAATTTTTATACTACTTATATTAATTAAGAAATTTATTAACTATTTTTATTAGAAATTATATCAAAATATAATTATATAAATTATTTTCGTTTAAAATTATAAATTATATAATAAACCAAAGCTGCAAAAACTATTTAAAGCAACATGCATAAATAAGTAGCTTTTTTCCAGGCACGTAATTATCACAATACACCAGTTATTATTTACCAAGGAGCTAAAAAGGCACAATAGATTCCCATTGGCTGTTATATATGAAGTTAGAAATATTAAGTAAGACCAGGGGTTTGGAGCCAATAGATTTTTACTCCGGCTCAAGCTCCTGTTTGATTATTAAAAATTTTTCAGACTCTGATTCCTCCCAAAACATTGTCACTCTTCGATTCTGACACCGCACCCCTGGGTATCACACCCCTTTAAGTAGTGAAAACATCAAAATGTTTCAATTATAGGTAACAGAAAAGAAATAGTATTTAGTTGTTTCTCTAAAAATTAGAGAAGTGAAGAATTTTTAACACGCTTCTATTCTTTTACAAATATGAAAAATCATTTTTGGTGTTGCCAATTTTTAAATTAACTTGTTAGTACACCTTCTAATTACTTACAGTCACTAAGTTTTTTAGTTTTGTCTGTTTCTAGTGACATAGAAGGCTTTAGATTGACCTAATTCTTGAAAAATTAACTAATAAAAACCTTGCAAGTACCAACAGGATTTATGTAATAAGTTTAACTTTAAAAAAAAAAGAAATTTTTTTGAACCATCAAAAGGCCTTACAAAATTCAAAAGAAATTTTTTGTCTAAATTAATGACAATATTAAAAGCAATAGTTAATTTTTAAAGATTAAAATTTTTTTCCTCATAAAACGAAAATAAAAATTATAAAATACATTACCATTAAAATTAAAGGAAAATAATAATAGTATCACATGCTTTAGAATTCCGACCGTGAATAAATTTTTTTTCCAAATTGATATATATTTTGATCAATTATAACGAGAACAATTTTTATTGTCACAAAACTTTACCAAAACTTCATCCCTAAACCTTTAAAATTTTCATTTAAATGTCGTAGTATCTGTTTTTGTAACGGGAGACGTAAATTTTATCCCCAACGTTAAGTCTTCCAGTTACGTCAATTCCTAAAAGTAGTCCAAAGACTGGCTTCAATTTCCATTGCTTAGCAAGTTCTGGAGGTGATTTAACACGCCGATATCTGAAAGTAAATGATACAAAATATTAAACAAAGACACAAGTTAGAAACAAACTAAAGTACTAAAAGATAAAGAAGGATATTATCCAGAAAATTAGATAAGAATTGTGGGCAGAAGTGAATGTTTTACTAAGAAAATGCCAATGAGTCTGTGAATACAAAATAATGTTCTAGAATTATAATCTTTGTATTTTGTAAAATTTGCCAGACAGAAGAAATTATCTGAATGCTGGATGCAAAATATATCCAGATTCAATTAATTTCATTCTTGCAAGAGCTAAGGACCCGATAAATTTAGACTTCGGGTCTGGGTCATACACCGGCTCTGGGTCTGGGTCATACACCGGCTTTGGGTCTGGGTCATACTCCGTCTCTGGGTCTGGGTCATACACCGGCTCTGGGTCTGGGTCATACACCGGCTCTGGGTCTGGGTCATACACCGGCTCTGGGTCTGGGTCATACTCAGTCTCCAGACCTATTTATTTCAGAGTAAAAATATTTTTCCTTCGGTTTTGGAATGCTAATTCTTGGAACAAAAGTATTAGTTTGTTCCGCAATGTTATTTTAATTGGACATCCGAATTTAAAATAGCGATGTCATGTTCCTTGGGAGAACCAGAATTATGCAAGAATAAAACAAATAATTTCTAAGACATATAACCCTTATATTTGAATGGAATCATGTGAGGAGAATGAGGGTGACAAGACCAGCAACACTACCCTTCCATTTTCATTGATCTAAACAATTCCAAAACAACCTTGCAAATATTGTCCTAACGAATTCGTTGGGACAAGTGGCAAAAATGTCACCGTAAATTTTTCAATAGAGAAAAAGACATGTTAAGCATAAGAATGTCGCTTCACTCATTTATTTTCAAATAAAAAAAAAAATAACTGAAAAAAATTGTTGTGATAATTCTGTCACTTGTCCCAACGACTTCGTTAGGACAATTTTTGGAGTGTGGAACTGGAAAAAGTTTAAAAGTCTCCTGCTTTGCCCTGTGAGGTGAAGTCTCGGCTTGAGATATATATATATATATATATATATATATATATATATATATATATATATATATATATATATATATATATATATATATATATATATATATATAATATAACTTGAGAAAGTTCTTGCATGTGTTCATTATTATATTTTCCAGTGGCTGGGTCAATAGTGGTCAAAATGCACCTGTCATCAATATATATATATATATATATATATATATATATATATATATAATATATAATATAATATATATATATATATATATATATATATATATATATATATATATATATATATATATATATATATATATATATATATAAATATTAAATATTTTGGAACTAAATTTTTAATACATTTTATAAGTTTAAGTAAATTATTATTATTATTAATAATAATAATAATAATAATAATAATAATAATAAAAAACTAGAAAAAATAAAACAGAAATTAACAAGAAAACGAAGAAAAAAATTATTATTACTATTATTATTATTATTATTATTATTATTATTATTATTATTATTATTATTATTATTATTATTATTATTATTATTATTATTATTATTAAAGATAAAAGTTTTGTTTAACCTTTCACAAGGCTTTGTTGCATGGAATATTGTTGTGTCTCCGATTCTGACAAATTCCCAATTATCTTCATCAAAAGGTTTCATCCCTTTGGCCACGATCGTAGGTCTGAAGTAATCAAAATCAACAGGTTTTTCTAATCTGCTGTTCAGATCTTTCATGGAGTCAACAGTCATCAACATGTAAGTGGAATTGTCGAAATACCGACTCTGAAATAAGAAAATTTGATATTTGTTTGTTATACAACACCAAATAATAAATGCATGGCAGAGGAACATTTTTTTTTCTACGAGGGTTCTGCCTCCCGTTACCACGACCAGTGGGTAGGAATGAAATATAATCAATTATATAATTATCATCGATATATCGGTGTAATTGATTATATTCCCATAACAAATGTTTCAATTAGACTTAAACCATTATGTGGAGTGATAAAATCTTATGGTATTCTCTAAGGAAACTGACATAACCAGTAATAGTAGGACTGTGTGGTTTTAATGAAGCAGAAAGAAAAATCTGTTGGAATCTTAACATTATTAAACAGATTTTAATGAGATCTATGAATATTTTTAAGACTTTTTAATTGAAAAAAGTGAAGATTTTCAGGGTAATTCTGTTTTCATTTAATAAACAAAGATAAAAAATGTCTTTGCTAGGTATTGAACCTATGTGAGAAGTTTGAGGTTAGTAAGGACATGGTAGCTTTAAAATAAAAATATACAAAAACTTAAAGACATAAGAAAACAGAGACAATAAAAGGTCATTTGGGCCTATCAAGAACTGTATCATTCACTTCTCTGTACATGCAGTTTAAGCTGTAAAAGAATCCTTCCAAATACAAAGCCACAAATCCCTAATAAAATCTCTCCTATAAAACCTAGGCAACCTCTCCCCCCACCCCCTAAATTAAAAAAAATGTGTTTATATCGTATGGCAAGCTCGGAAATTACTTCACACGTTAGCATAGAAACAACACACTAACCGTGTCATTCTCCTGAAACATTGGAAAATCAAAGAAGCCATAATTCCTCTTAGCTCTTTGGAACTCGTCAATTCCGGTGTAAAGGAGGCGGAGCTTCTTCTCGTTGTTGTAGACAACCCTCGAGATGAATTCCGACATTTCATTTCCACAATCGATTCCTTGCACGTCCTCACCTCGGATTCTATGGTAATTATTATTATTATTATTATTATTATTATTATTATTATTATTATTATTATTATTATTATTATTAGTAGTAGTAGTAGTAGTAGTAATAATAGTAGTAGTGGTAGTAGTAAAAGTATCAGAACAAATAAGATT
>SEYY01020394.1:0-19189 GCA_009176605.1 Armadillidium nasatum | reverse complement strand
CTTTCTTCGGATCCCACTTACTGGCCGAAGACAGTTTGTGAGTATTTGGAGAAGGGAGTGTCTATTCCATCGTCATCCACTCCTGTGTTTGCAGTCATCAGCGAATCCAAGTCTCCTCCTGTAGTGGACTTCTCACGATTTTCGAGCTACCGCTCTCTCATCAGAGTGTGTTCCCTTCTGTATAGATTTTCTGCCGCGAATCGTGATCATCTTGTTTGCGACAGGAAAGCTCGTCTTTATTGTCTAAAAGTCATGCAGAAGGAATCTTTTTCTAAGGAGTTTGAATTCTTGGAGAAGGTTCGTGAGAAGCAATCGAACGCCCTTCGACCTCCAGATTTGGTTAATCACCTGAATCTGTTTATAGACGACGAAGGATTAATCAGGAGTAAGGGTCGACTTTCGAGGTCGAACTATTACGAGTACGACGTAATAAACCCCATCCTCATGGGGAAGAAACATCACCTTACTCATCTGTTGATTAGACAGGCACACTTCGATTGTAAGCACTTGGGAATCCAAGCTACCCTAACTAATATTAGGTTGAAGGGATTCTGGATTACCTCCGCTCGTACAACAATTAAAAGAGTGCTATCGGAATGCATCGTGTGTAAGAAGTTTAACAACTTCGCCTTTCAGTATCCTCGCTTCACCAATTTCTCTAAGGCTCAAGTGGACCTTTTTCGTCCCTTTCGCCATGTCGGCTTAGATTTTACAAAGCATTGGTGGGTAAAGGTGAAAGGTTCTCCTACATCTCAAAAGATGTTTATTTTGATTTACACATGTATGCATGTTCGAGCCATATATCTCGACCTTGTGCCTGATATGTCAACACAATCATTCGTACAGTCGTTTCAGAGGTTTGTTGTAAAGTATGGTGTTCCCGACGTACTTTACAGTGACAACGCTCGGAGTTTCATCCAGGGAACTGACGCTATCGAGTCGTTTGTTGTGTCGGAAATCGGTAGTGAGTTTCTACGAAGAAACCACATCGAACACAAGCGTATACCTCTTTACAGTCCTTGGGTTGGTAGCTTGTGGGAGCGCATGATACGTGTCGTCAAAGACTGTCTATTGAAGACTATAGGACGTTCATCACTGGAGTATTTTGATTTTGTTACCACGCTCTCGGAAATTGCTGATGCAATAAATTCGAGACCGCTCACCTATACTTCAAGTGATGATGAGATGATGCCTATAACTCCGAACTGTTTCTTAAAGCCGTGTTCCAAAACTAGTATGGCATTACCTGGAACAGGATCAAACAATCCTTTCTGGAATAACACCTCTTCGGCTAGGAACGCGCTTTTATCATCTCTTCGTAAATCTTCTGAACGGTTCGAAGACTTTCGAACTCGATGGTATCATGAGTATCTCCTCAGTCTTCGAGAGTCAAGTCGCGACATGTATCAGGCTAAATGGGATAATTTGATCAAAGTTGATGACGTCGTCCTGATCAAAAGTCCTGTGAAAGAAAGACCTTATTGGCAAATGGGTATCGTTACCCAGCTCATCCATGGAGATGATGGAAAGGTGCGAACGGTATCTGTGAAAACGCCAGGAGGACAGTCGAACTTATATCCCATCAAAGTCTTATACCCACTTGAGTTATCTATCACTCATAGTGGTAAGGACAATCGTTCTGATCATATCGTACCTTCATCAGCATCTCAGCCTCTCTCTGATCCGACTGTTCCTACATCTGTACCGAATCCTTCTTGTCCAAAACCTCGTCGTCCTGTCCGCGTAGCTGCAGCTAGAGCTAGAAGGATGCTCTTACAGAAATCGTCTTCGGAAGAGGAATCGGAATCAAATTAGGTTGGGGTGGGAATATCGAAAAAGGGGTGGGTTTATGCGATTTTCGGACAAAGTTGTAAGTTAAGTTGTAAGTATATGAATGCAATTTTGTGTTCATTATGTCGATTGAGCTTGTCGAACGTTCGCGAATCAGTATATGCCTCCCTCCCTCATACTTCCGGGGAGTCATCCCCCCCCCGGGAGGATTTTAGAATTATCGTTTGTCGGCTCTAGTTTTAGTGAAATATGACTTTAAAGAATTCACCTTTGAAATACGTCGTCACAAAATCCTTTTTTTGAAAAGTGCGTATTAAAAAATTTCGTTCAATCGCCTTTTTGATTTTTGTGTGAAGTGTTGTGTTAAAATTTGCTTGAGTCGTTACAATATTTCGTTGTCGTCAAAACTATTTCGTAAAGCTTTTTTATCGTCGCACATTTTCGTTGAATTCTTAAAGTGATAAATTTCTTGCTATTCGTAATATTCGTCTTAAAGAAAATTTAAAGATTTTGGAAGAATTCGTTTTTGTAACTTGACTTGACTTAAACTATTATCGGTGAGAGCTAGTTTTAAGCGTATTTCGTATTCAAAACGCGTTCGTTAAGTTATTCACCCGGGTGGAATTTCGGAGTTGTGTGAATAACGGATAAGCGCAGTAATTGGACTTTACCTGTAATAGAACTCTAAATTACTTGGCTCGAGTTCTGGAGAAGGAAATTACTTATTTCAACTTTGGACTGAAGAGATCAAAATTTCTTCAAGAAAACTTCAAAATTGTGTCATCTTAACAAGGTATGTTTTCTTTTTAAGTTTAATTTCTCTGAAACTCTGAGCTGACATTCGAATAACTTTAAATATTACACTTTAATATTTAAAAGTTAAAAAGTAAAGTTCGAGCTAAAGTATAAATTCGTACTTGCTACATTGGAAATTGCAAAGCTAATTCTCCATAGCTTTCAGGTCGTTCAAACATCTACAATTCCAATAATATATATATATATATATATATATATATATATATATATATATATATATATATATATATATATATATATATATATATATATATATCAGTAGTAGGACCCGAACATTGAAGGGTGCCAGTGCCAGCGCCATCTGAAGGGAAACCATGGTCTTTCTTGAGGTATTTTTAATCCTCTTAATCCGTTTATCTTTGATTTAATCTTGTTAATCCCTTAATCAGGTACCTTTTTGACCTTTTAACCCTTTGATCTTGCCGCCTGCACGTGCCTCACGTTGTTTCCTGAGAGTTATTTCTATTTTTTCTAGCCTTTCTAGCACTTGTCCCTGATGCTAGAGAGCTTTCTAGCATTTGGCACCCTCCCTGATGGGAGTTCCTGGGTAAGGCATCTTCCGTGGACCAATCAGGTTGCAGATAGATAGGAACTTAAAACTTTTGCGAGATTCGAACCTTCCCTCTTGGTTTGAAATTCATGACTCTACCACTGCGCCAACTTGACCATCATACCTTAGAAAATCGAATTGTTCTATTCTTCCGACATTTCCGAATGTGAATGATGACGTCATCTGCGCATGCGCAGACACCTTATCCTGTGACGTAATGACATGGGGTAGACTATGATGTTGCCGCCATTTTTTTCTTTTTTCTTCCTATTTCTCAGTTCCACATCCGCGGGCGCGACCGCAGTCGCGCTAACCGGTTGCGGTATTCGGCGCAAGCCCATGCACAAACATCCATCTTATTGGCATGGAAACCATTACTATATATATATATATATATATATATATATATATATATATATATATATATATATATATATATATATATATATATATATGCTCACGCAAGTGCGTACACAAACATCTCGTTGTTGCTATGGTAACCGTTACTTTACTAATATATACGAGTGTCGTGGTGTTTTTTAAAAAAAAAACATTGTCTCCGTAGATTTTTGTCAAAAACAACCTTCAAAATTATGTCCGAAAGTGGACTCGAACAACTGACCTTATGAATAGATCCATGACGTGATCCACTAGACCAACGAGATCTTGCCAATGCAAGTGCGAAAATGTCCTTTAAGACATGTACATCAATTCTCCAAAATTTCCAAATTTTATCAACATTTATTTCATTTTATTTTATTTCACTATACGTATGTTTTTATTGCATATTATTTAATATATTCTAAACTAATCCCCGTTTTCTTTACAAAGCTATAACTAAAATAATTCGTAATTTTCCTTTTTTATTCATATTTTCTTAATTTTTTAAATGTATTACATTAAAGTATATACATAAAATACCAAAAACATCATGCACACAAACTCAATTACATATAATATACATACATGAACTCACATACATATACAATCACGTACACAGACAGATACAAACATGAAATATGAAAATATAAAAAAGGGAGTGTAAACACGTCTTATTTTATTTCATTTATTACGTAATTACTAACAATATAATCATTCACATACAAATTTTTAATATTAAATATATTTATAATCTTATTAAAATATACCTTTTTTAAAAAACATTTTAGAAAATAAATACAATATAAGCCTCACAAGTTAGAATTAGACGGTTGTTCAGGAAAACACATTGTCTTTACATGATGAATATTATTATATTTTAAAAATCAAATTACATAATGATGGTTTAACATTTATTCCAAATTTAATGAATCCAAAAAATAAACATCGTTATTTTTATTTTTATAAACAGAGATCCAGTGTCCATCGCTAACATTTCGGGGTGAGGTGTTGAAGATAAGCCCTGAATCTATTTCTAATTTCACTGAGACGAGTTCATCATAGGCAAACACGCCTAAAAATCTTTTTTTATTTCTAAAAACGTTTAAAGTTTCTTCTTCATTCATCTTTAATAATTCAAGATTATATTTCTTACATGATCAGTCTCGATGAGTTGAGGATGTTCCATATATACCAAGACTAAGATAGGTGAGGTCAGTGCTTTGTCAAAAGTTAAACTTAGTCACAATGTTCCTTTTCTAACAATGTTGAGATGAAAAGCATTACACGCTGAAAGATCGGGTGTAAGATCATAAGCATACAAGTTGCTATTTTCGACATATGAATTCAAATCAGTGCCTGTCCCCTTATCACCGCAAGTCACAGTATTCGAAATTAAATCGTAAAAAGGTCTTGAACATAATGAATTCATTCCATTGCATAATATCTCATAACTTCGTCCGTTTGGTTGTCCGTTTACATGTAAACTGATGGCTCTAAGTCTGCGAAGCTGGCACTAAGGGTAAGACAACATTCGATGCCTCATTGGCTACATCCGGATACAACCAAAAGCCAATCATTATGTAGGTACTCTTGATGATGAGGTCACCTACTCATGCGCAAACACACACACACACACACCATAAGCTGTGACGTCATGGCATGGGCAATCATGAGACTATGACTACAGTTTCTTTCCTTCTGATGTCATCAATAGCACGTGACTTTGAATCCTCAGACAGATGTGTGGAATAATACAATGAGGCGCGCGAACGCATGCATAAACATTCATGATATCATCATCACGTGGCATTTCCATTTTTAGAGGGAATATTTATCACTTTCGAATACGAATGTAAAAATATTATGACGTCATACTATTTCTTTATTTATTTACATTCAAGTCTTGACATTCTTATTTAACTTAAGCAAACATCTCTATTTTTATTTTTATTTTTTATTATATTGTTTTTATTTTTTATTTTTATATTTTTTAAAATATATTATTTCTTTTTCTTTTTCTTTTTTCTTTTTTCTTTTTTATTTTTTTAAATAAATTATTTATTTTTTTAATTTTTTTTTTATTTTTTCTTTTAATTTTTATTAAAAAAAAAAAAAAAATTTTTTTTTTTTTTTTTAAAATAAATTTTTTTTTTTTTTTTTTTATTTTTTTATTTTTTTTTTTTTTTTCCTTTTTTTTTTTTAAAAATAAATTATTTTTTTTTTTTTTTTTTTTTTTATTATTTTTTATTTTTTTTTAATTTTATTTTTTTTTATTTTTAAATTTTTTTTTTTTAAATTTTTAATTTTATTTTTTTTTTTTTTTTTTTTTTTTTATAAGTTATTTTCAATTTTATTTTTTTATTTAATTTTTTTTTTTTTTTTTCTTTTTATTTTTTTTATTTTTTTTTTTTTTATTTTTTTTTTTTTTTTTTATTTTAATTTTATTTTTATTTTTTATTTTTTGTTTTTATTTTCTATTTTTATTTTTGAAAGGAATGAAAATAAATTTTCATGTTATATCTTGAAACAAATATAAAGATTGAAATAGGAATAAAAGCTACAGCTTGAAAGAAGTATTAAAAATGCAATGTGTAATAAGTTATAAAATAATTTAAAAAAGTCATCTCTTGAAAAGAAATATAGAAAAATGTAATATGGAATAAGGTTAAATATAATAGTTTGAAGAAAAACTGAATAAATATCCAAGGAACATGTGTATTGCATTAAAGAAATAGTCATGAAATGAAAATTATGTGATGTAATGTTAAGTAAATGTTGTTTTCACTCGTATAAAATCCAAATTATGGTATTGATTTGTTATGTAATAAGTTTTATTATAAATACATTAAGTATTGTTATGGAATGACGTTGTAGATATTAAACATTTGGAACAGGTATCATAAACATATGATTATACGGAAAATATAAATGTGGCTAACCAAAAAAAAGACAAAATATTAGGATTTGTAGGGGTACGTTGTTACCAGTCACGTGGTTATGACTTCATAGGCACATGGTCTCCTTTAGAACTTTGGTTATAGTGGGTTAAAGTAAATAAGTATGTAAATGTAGTGAGTCAAAAACATGAAATATCATGAGTTGATTGAAAAAATACAACCATCCACGTGGCTATGACGTAATAGACACCTGAATATTTGGCGTTAACTTTCAGTAAATATAAAAAGCATGTTAAATATCGATAAAAAATAGATCCAATGACGTCACTTAAGAAAAATAAAATGTCCCACGGCTTATAATTCAGGTTAGGACTTGAAAGCAATACGTTCAAAGAAAAAGATATGACGGCACAAAAATTTATGGTGTGTTACAAACAAATTCATATGAATGTATTAACTCGAATACATAGTAATAAAGAAAATGAATGACGTCACAATATTTACATTCGTATTGGAAAATATGATGATAGGTATAATGATAAAAAGTTTAGTGAGCTATGGTGAATGAAAATATGTTTTGAAAGAATTAGTTAAGAAAATTATATAAGGTTCTATAAATTACACGTTAGAGAGATGATAAAATGTTTTTGATCATGCCGAAGTGATAAAAAGTTTGGCAGTATATGGAGATTAAGGTAAAGGACGGGATGAATTTGTAATGAAATACATGTCAATATCTATGAATTACGTGTTGGAGAGCTGTCAGTATGTCTTTGATCATGTTTTAATGATTAAAAAATTTAGTGAATCATTTTGAGTTAAGATATATTTTGGAAAGAATAGATAAGAAATGTATGTAAGGATTTATAAATTACATGTTAGAGAGATGATGATTTGTGTTCGAACTTGTCAAAGTGTTTAAAGTCAGGTAGTATGCAACAGAGATTAAGTAATACGTTGGAGGGTGGGATTAGGGAATGAAATGTATGTCATGTTCTATAAATTGTGTTATAATAGAGATGCCGGAAGAACTTTGACCATATATTTGCGAAAAATATAAGTTGAATATGAAGAATTAAATTAAATGTCTATGAGTTTATGTTGAATGTTAATATAAAGTAGTGTAATTTGTATGCTAGATAGAAGATGCCATGTTCATGTCTTAATGATGAAGTTGAGTTACAGTGGAGAATCAAATTAAATGTTAAATAGTTTTGAGGTGAAAAGTGAATGAAAAGTTCTATGACTTGTGTACCAGATAGATACTAGCATTACTTTGTTCATACAATAAATACAAAGAGTAGGTTAAATACAGAGATTTAAGTTTTATATTGATGAGACTTAGGGTGAAAATATATGTACGTACAATAAAATATAAGTTAAAGAGATGACTGTATGTCTTTAATCATGCATAAGTGTTAAAAAGTTAGAAATGTATATGAAGGATCAATTAATTATTATATATTATATTGGTGACCATGGAGATTCAAATTATATATTGAATAGTTTTGGTTGAACAATGAGTGTTAAGTTCTGTAATTTGTATGCCTTTGTTCACACATTAGTAATAAAAGATAGTTTAATGTTTAGATTTATGACGCATACTGAGAACCTTAGAGCAAAACCTACACAATGTCTATGATAAGTGTTGTAGAAATGTCTGAATGCAGTGAGAGAGGATGAAATCAGTGTAAATAAAGTCTTTCAGTTTGCGTTAGGAGATACTTTGCTTGACAAATATATTTAGAGGGGCGGTTAATAGCTTTAAATGAGTGTGATATGTTTGTTACAAGTAATATACATGAATTTTGCTTTGATATGTCAAGTATATGTAATGTTAAAATTTTCAACTAACTGGTCTTAGTTGGTTACAATTGCTGTGTATGCTAGCAAATGTTAATATGATTGGGTGAATGAGTAAGTGGTCATCACTGAGTCCTTATACGTATTACGAACTTTACTACGTTCTTGAGAGGCAAAGTACAAAAAATTACAAAGTCCTGCGATTAGAATAACTGCTGGAGTTTGTTACCATGACAATTTCGTGAATGCGGGTAGCATGGTGATGCCTTCGATGTAGTTATGTGGGATTGTACGTACTTGTCCATGTGTTTATGTGAGATAAAAATAGAAAATAAAAAAATAAAAAAAATAAAAAAAAAAAAATTAAATAAAATAGAAATAATAATTTATTTAAAAATAAAAATAAAAAAATTAAAAACAAAATTAAAGAAAAATAAAAATAGAAAATAATTTATTTTTAAAAAAAAAGAAAAAAGAAAACAACTAATTTATTTTAAAAAATAAACAATAAAAAAATAAAAACAAAAAAATAAAAAATTATTTATTTTAAAATATAAAAAAGAAAAAAAAATTATTTTTAGAAATAAAAAATAAAATAAATTAAAGAAAAAATTAAATAAAAACAAATAAAAAATAATTTATTTGAAAAAAAGAAAAAGAAAAAGAAAAAAATAATTTATTTAAAAAAAAGGAAGAAGGGAAAAATAAAAAAGAATAAAATAAAAAAAAAGTAATTTCTTTAAAAAAAAAAAAAAAAAAAAAAAATAGAGATGTTTATTTAAGTTAAATGAGAATGTCAAGACTTGAATGCAAATAAATAAAGAAATTGTATGACGTCATAATATTTTTACACTCGTATTTGAAAGTGATAAATATTCCCACTAAAAATGAAAATGCCACGTGATGATGACATCATGAATGTTTATGCATGCGTTCGCGCGCCTCATTGTGTAATTCCGCGCCGCCGTCTGAGGATTCAAAGTCACGTGCTATTGATGACGTCATAAGGAAAAAAATTGTAGTCAGTCTCATGATTGCCCATGCCATGACGTCATAGCTGGTTTTGGTAACCTGATCACCGAGAGTACCTACATCATGATTGGCTTACGGTTGTATCCGGATGTAGCCAATGAGGCATCGTATGTTGTCTTACCCTCAGTGCCAGCTTCGCTGACATTGGCACTCCCCTCTTACTGAGTGGGTTACATGGTCTAGTAAGAATGTCACTTACTAGAAAGTGTTGGAAAAAGCTCGCATGACGTCACAAGGTGTTTGCGTATGTTCACATATAAAAACCCCGTGACCAAGAATTGGTGATCAAGATGGAGGAAGAAAATCTACGGAAATAAAAACACTTGGTCAAAATGACGGATACCACGTGGTCAAGATGGTAGATACAAAATCCAAGATGGCCTAGCAACAATGCCACGTGCTAGAAAGGGATAGGGAAAAGTTAGAAAGTGCTAGAAAAAAGCTAGCATGACGTCACAAGGTATGGTGTGTGTGTGTGTGTGTTTGCGAATGCGTAATTGATGTCATCACCTATAGTGCCTACATCTCGATTGGCACACGTCTGTATACGTATGTAGCCAATGAGTTATCGTATGTTGTGCCTTGCCATCAGTATCTGCTTCGATGACACTTTCTCTTACCTCTTGCCGATTGGGAAAATAAAGAAAAAGAATGATGTCATAAGCATCATGACGTCATAATATTTGAAAGTGGAAAATATTCCCTCTAAAAAATAAATTGTCACGTGATGATGACGTCATAAATGTTTATGCATGCGTTCGCACGCCGTCAAATAGCGCGACATGCGGTCACTCCCCGCGAATACTCCGCCGGATAGTGCGCCCGCGCCCCCGCCTCCGCTCTCGAAAGAGTCCCCCCACGGCTATGGACCTGAGAGTCAGACGTTGAAGAAAATCTACGGAAATAAAAACCACGTAATCAAGAAAAATCACGCGAAGAAAAAAATGGCTGCCGGACGAAGTCATAGTCTCAAGATAGCCCCGTGCTATGGCGTCGAAGTATAAGGTATGTGCGCATGCGCAGATGACGTCATCTAGCGAATAGAAAGTCGAAAGCGTCGGGTGAATACACAAACAATTCGCACATTCTAAAGTATGATGATGAAGTTGGTGTAGTGGTAGCGTGATGGAATTCAAACCACAAGGTCGAGGTTTCGAAGCCTGGTCTCAAAAGTTTTAAGTTTTTATTGTAAACATTGAAGGAGGAGGAAATTTGATTTTCACTCAAAAGATGGCGCTGCGGTTAAGAAGAAATGGCGGGAAAATTCAAAATCAAATTCAAGATGGCGGAAACCCATGTTGTCAAAATGTAGGACAGAAGTTAAGTAGTGAAGAGAAAAAAAATCTACGGAAATATAAACCACGTGATCAAGAAAAAATACCTCAGATGACGTCATAGTCCCAAGATAACCTAGTGTCATGACGTCATAGGGTAGGGTGTGTGCGCATGCGCTGATGACGTCATCACCGAGGGTGCCTGCATCCTGATTGGTCCACGGATGCTGCCGGATGTCGCCTTACCCTCAGAGTAAAGTGGAACTCTCCTTGGTGCTAACTGGCACTGGTACTACACTTAGTGCCAACTGGCACTCCTCTTAGTGCTAACTGGCATTACCCTCAGGCCAAGGGGAGTGGTCTAGCATGAGTGGCAAATGCTAGAAATTCGTCTGGCATGAGTGGCAAGTGCTAGAAATGGCACTCAGGAAACAGCATGAGTTAGGCCCTGCCACTAGCAGATGAGGCTTGGCACGTGCCTTGCGGCATGTACAAAGGGAAAATAAGGCTTGGCATGTGCAAAGTGAAAATAATGTAAAATGGGCTGGGATTTTAGGGAATAACATGATTAATTAGGGGATTATCCGGATTAATTATCGGATTAAAATACCTCACGAAAAACCATGAAATGGGGGCTCCGCCCCCAATTTTACCGCAAGGGGGCTCCGCCCCAATTTCACCTCAGGGGCCTTCGCCCCTTCCCAAAACACCTCATGGAAGACCATGGATTCCCCTCACTTGGCACTGGCACCCTTGGATATTCCGGTCCTACAATATATATATATATATATATATATATATATATATATATATATATATATATATATATATATATATATATATATATATATATATATATATATATATATATATATATATATATATATATTTTCAGCAACCCGGTGCTGTGCGGTGTGGTGCGAAAGAAAAATAAAAGTGCGGTGCGCAAAGAAAAATTAACGGTGTGGTGCGGTTCGTGGTGCGCACCGCTCCGAAGTTGATGTATCCTGCTATAATCATCTGTTCGCCAGATATATATATATATATATATATATATATATATATATATATATATATATATATATATATATATATATATATATATATATATATATATATATATATATATATATATATATATATATATATATATATATAATTGAAATTGTTCATATTTTCAAGGTATCCTGACAGAAGAGTTAAAGTTACTGTCTTTATTCCACCTTCCTCACTTCCTCTCGAAATTTCCTCGACAGAAAAATTAAATAGACTGTAGAAAGACGTGTCTCACTTGCCTGTTTCATTAAAGGAGGTTTGCGACAGTAAAGTTCAAAAGAGCAGTGCTGGTTGTAATGAGCGATAGTATGGAAAGGAACAGAAATTTGACGTGTGCAAAGAAATTGGAGAGAATTAGTGTGAAATAACTGATAAGACGAAAATGCTTAGGCTCCATCTTTTCAAGAAATTTTAGAGAATTAGTGTGAAAGAACTGATGAGACTAAAAAACTTAGGGTCCATCTTTTCAAGAGCATCATGAATGGACTATCCTAAATGTGTGAAACGTACTCCATAGAGTAAAAACAAGACACCTGTGAAAAGTAAAAAAATTTCGAAGGAGCCCCAGAAAATTAAACATCATAGAAGCTTGTTTTTATAGAGAAGTATTGTAATCCTTTAAAGAAAGATTGCGAGAAAAAGAAATAGCAAGAATATTTAAGGACAGACGAATGGTTGAATGGCGATGTCAGAATTGCAAACTCTTTGCTTGTCATTTTTCATGTTCTTATATTTACTTTAATTTACTTTCTTATATTTACTCCCATTATATAAGGGTCTTATCCACCATATATAGAATATTGTTCTCTCATTTGGGAGGCAGCTGTGTGTGTATGTGTGTGTGAGAGAGAGAGAGAGGGGGAGGAAGTGGATCTGGCTTTACTCTACTTTCGAACAGGGTTTAGTTTAAGGCGAAAAAACTAATTAACTGTTCCCTACTTTCAAACTTCCTTGAACCTCTGTATCTGTCACGTGACTTTGGCACACAATCTCGCAGCACGAGGAATGTCATGCACTCACATCAATTTTGTGTGAATATTGCAAACTCCTGTTCTTATATTTCTTTAAATTTTAACTTTGAATTTTTACTTATATTTTTTATTTTCATTAATGTTGAATTTAAATAAAGAAATATCAAGTGCATTTATTTCGAATATTGTAATAAAGGAGTGTCGTATTTCGTAAGGAATACTCTACTAGTGATCTATGTCTTTTCTCAGTCTCTTGGTACTCTTCTTTATGGCCTTTCTTTAAATTTTTTGCTGTGGCACTAGACATATCAAAAAGGATTCAGTAGAGCATGACACAAAGCTTTGATTTTTAAACTTATGTGGCGGTGCGTCTGATTTACATCCCGGTTGTTCTATAACAATTGTTTTTGACATCCACCATTCATCCTTTAAGTCCGTTAATAGTGGTGCTACTCTGATATCTGTTCTATCACCAAATATTTTTCAGTTTTTCACTTGACTTTTTCTCTTTATTTCATTATTACTAATCAACTCCTAAGCCGATAACTATACCCTCCATTAACCCTTTTATTATGAAGTTAATCACGCTTAACGGCAATTAATTATTGCTAGGAGTGTAGCGCTGGAGAAACTAACCCCTTATGGTTCTTGAATTTCATTATTGAGAAGAGAAATCATAGTTGTTTTCAGTACCTCAAAAACTCAGTTCGTCCATCTTTCTACTCGACATAATATTCCACACAAATATGACATTTCGAAATATCTGTCCTAGATATTCTCTGAGTATCTTTCTTTCTCGATCTTTCTTTGGAAGGATCACATTATTTCTCTTTCTAAATAAGTTTCAAAGAGATTGGTTGATCTGAGGTAATTTTCAAATTTCTTCACTTCACTCCAGTTGCTGGTTCTTTAAAGAGGGTTGTCCGCCCAAGTATTTCATTCACACAGCTTTCCTTGAAGAGTTGGAATGTAGAGATTTTCGTCTTATCACCCATTTTGCTCTTACGAACTTTCTCAGTATCTTTTTCAGTTTTTCTTTCCAATTCTCTGATTCTAGACTTAATATTTATGTTCAATCTTACGTAAACTCCGCTTGTAAAGTCTGAAACTCATTCCCTTTATCAATTTCCCAACTTCTTTCAATTAACATACACACTTTCAAATGCTGTGTATCGGGGTATGTTGGTTTTCGATTTGACCCATCCGAAGAATTTTCCAACTCTGGTGGTTATTGGTAGTCCTCTGGTCACCAAAGGGTGTATATATATATATATATATATATATATATATATATATATATATATATATATATATATATATATATATATATATATATATATTACAGGGAGAGAAGGAAGTTGGAGAGATGGAAAATGTCCTTTAGTGCATGAATTGTTAAACGATGGGAGAGAGATTAGTAATGGGAGAGAGGTAGAAAATGATGGGGAGGTAGGTAGCGAAGAAGAGGAGAGAAATATTAGTAGTAATATTAGAAATATTAGTAGAGAAATATAAGTAGCGGCTAGAAAGGTAAAAAAAGAAAAATCGACAGGAATGTATGGTATATAAAGAGAGATGATAACGGAGGGACCTAGAGAGTTGATTGACTGGTTGGTGAGAATGTTTAATGGGTGTTGGAGAGAAGGGAGAGTGCCTCAGGAGTGGCAGGACTCTTGCACTGTACCCATATACAAAGGAAAAGGTGACAAGATGGTTTGTAAAAATTATAGAGTATTAGTCTGCTGAGCGTGATAGGAAAGATTTATGGGAAGGTGTTAGTGACGAGAATGAAAGAATTGACAAGTGAAGAAATGGGTGAGGAACAAGGGGTTTTTAGGGAGGGTAGGGGATGTGTGGACCAGGTATTCACCCTGAGATTGATTACCGAGAAATTTCGTGAAAATAATAAAATGGGGTATGTATGTTTTATGGATTTGAAAAAAAACATACTATAGAGTATGCAGGAGAAAGTTGCTTGAAATACTAATTGAAAGGGGGTTGAAAGGGAAATTACTGAAGGGGATCAAAGCTTTTTATGCGAATTGTAGAGCAATAGTGAGGGTGAAGACGGAACATTCGGATTGGTTTAGCATAGGAGTGGTATTGAGACAGGGGTGTGTAATGTCGCCATGGTTATTTAATCTATTGATGGATGGTGCAGTTAGAGAAATGGAAAGAAGAGAAGGGTATTCGGTTAAGAAATGTGGAGGGTGAATAGGATGTGAACTTTTACGTTTTGTCGATGCGGTGTTGGTATCAGAATCTGGAGAAAAGTTGAGAATACTGGTGAGAGAGTTTGAGAGGAAATGTGCGAACATGAGATTGAAAATCAATCCAGCGAAAAGTAAAGTTATGAGAATTGAAGGTGGGGATGAGGAGATGTGGAAGGATGAATGGGGGGTGCAGAAGTGGAGGGAAGGAAACTTGAGGAGGTGGATGAATTCAAATATCTAGGAATGTTGATGGGAGGTCAGGGTGTGACAAAAAAAGAAATAAAGAATACAGTGGTAGAGGAAATGAAAGTGCTGGTGGGCCTAAGAGAAGTATGGAAGAAAGGAAAATTTCGAAAGAAATAAAGATAAGAATGTTTGAATGTATGTGTTTGCCTTCTGTAATGTATGGGGGTGAAACATGGATGATAAGTGCTCGGGCGAGGAAAAGTTTGAATGTCTTCGAGATGAAAGGTTTGAGAGCGATATGTAAATTGAGAAGGATTAATAGGATTAGAAATGAAAGAATAAGGAGATGTGTAAATGGAAGATGGGTGTAGTGATCAGAGCGGAGGAGGGTGTGCCAAAATGGTTTGGACATATGTGTAGAATGAATGAGGACAGAATTGTGGGCAAGGTACTTAGATCCGAGGTGGATGGGAAGGCCAAAGCCAAGATGGATGGATGGGGTGAAAGAAAGTTTGGGTGGAAGGAATTTGAGTTTAGAAGAGGGCAGTAGACTTGGAGAGGGTAGTGGTGAAAGGGGGTGAAAGGTAGGAATGGGTATGTTTATGAGGGAATTGTGGCGGGCACCACCCCACGAAAGTGGGAAGTTTGAAAGGTATATATATATATATATATATATATATATATATATATATATATATATATATATATATATATATATATATATATATATATATATATATATATCCTCTGGTAGGAAAAGACCAGGCCTACTAATATTCAACAGAGTTGGAGCAATATTGGAACCTAATCCTTAAAAGCCGACATGTCCCGATACACGGCGTTTGAAAGTGTACAAGTCAAAGAAGGGAGTGCTCTAGACTTTACAAGTAGAGTACATGTAAGGTTGTAAATAGCGGCTAAGTGTGAGAGTTGGACAGAGTAAGAATGAGACTGGGTAGAAAGGTGTGTGGCACGAGCACTTCTCATTGGAGGAGCTATGTGACGAGAGAGTTCAGAAGAGCAGTATCCATTGCAATTGCGAAAGTATAGAGAGAGTAACGCAACAGTTCGACCTGCAGAAAGAGATTGATGAGAATTTGTGAGAGAGGCAGAGTTAATGAGACGAAAAGCTCTAGACTCCACCTTGTCAAGGAGAGCTGAATGAATGGAACCACCCCAGATGTGTGAGGCGTACTTCATATAGAGAGAAAGCAACTGGGGTGGCGTAAAAAATCACGAAGGCGCCTCATAACACAAAACGTCTTAGAAGCTTATTTAGAAAGAGAAGTAATGTGATTCTTCCAAGAAAGAAACACCGATAATATAAAGGACGGATGAAGGCTTGAGTTGTGCTTTCGAAGATATTCTAGTTGTATGGAAGGTTGTATCGAGATGAGCGATTGAGGAACTGAGTTTTGCGATATTGAAAACGTTCATGTTTTCTCTACCCCTATTTGAAATGCGAGAAAGATTAAGGGCCAGATAATCCAAGGCCACCATTCTAGCGTCAATTAATTGCTGCTGGGAGGGGCATCTTTCAAACTGAAAGGAGTAATGAAGGGTGGAGTTATCAGCACGGGAGTGGATAGGTGATGAAGTAATAGAGATAAGGTCATTAATGAAGAGTAGAAAAAGAAACCACCCTGAGAAACAACACTATTAATAGATTTAAAGGATGAACTGTAGCCGTCTATAAAAGCAGCCATAGAACGATCGGAAAGAAAATTAGAGAGAAGACTAAAGAGAGGAGGATAGATTCCAAAAGATGGAAGTTTATAAATCAAAGCTTTGTGCCAGACCCTACCGAAGGCCTTTGATATGTCCAGGGCAACAGCAAACGATTCGTCGAAATGTCGAAGAGCGGAGGACCAAGAGTCAGAGAGAATGGAAAGAAGATTAGCAGTAAAACTCTTATTACGAAAGCCATTCTGTCGATCAGAGATAAGATAAGAAGAATTGAGATGTTTCCAAATCCTTCTATTAAGAATAGATTCCAAAACTTTAGAAAGAACGGAGGTTAAAAATATGGAATGGTAGTTGGAGAGTTGAGAGAGATCCCCCTTTCGGCACACGCTGAATGTGCGCTGAATTTCCAGCAATAAGGGAAAGTTGAAGTAGAAAGACAAAGACGAAATAGTTTACCTAGGCTGGGTGCAAACTCGGAAACACAAGTTCTGAGAACCACAGGAAGGATATCATCAGGACTGTACGCCTTCTTAGTGCTAAGCTCAGAGAGAGTAGGAATGATATCTTTAGAGGAAATTAAAATTTTAGGCATAAATGAGTTGGAGGGAGTTGAAGGAGTTGGAATAGCTCCAGAATCGACAAACATTAGGGCGAAGAGTTCAGATAAAAGCAAAACGGCATTTGTGCCGTCTGAATATTTCAGAGGAAGGAAAGAGGAAGAAACGAAGTTAGAGTTGACATTTTTTGCAAAATGCCAGGAAAGGCTTGATGAAGAAAAACCAGAAAAATTGTTGCATTATCTAAGGAGAAAAGAAATTTTAGTGTTAGTTTTTTGTCAGATTGCTCTGGTGAGCAAAGGCCGGAGGCCCACCAAATTCCACCAGAATTGGGGAACATTATGAATCTGATCGCTAATGGCCGACGTGACCCGACACACGCTAATTGAAAATGTACAAGTCAAAGGAAGTTGGGAAAATAGAAGGGAGTGTGTTCAAGACTTTACCAGTAGAGTACATGTAAGAGTGAGCACAGCGGTTAAGTCTGGGGTCGGAGAATTGGACAGAGAAAAGATGAGACTGTGTAGAAAGTCGTGTCGCACGAGCCCTTCTCAATGGAGGAGGTATGCGACGTGAGAGTTCAGAAGAGCAATGTCCGTTGTAATAGCGATAGTATAGAGAAAGTGACGCAACAATTCGACGGGAACAAAGAGATTGGAGAGAGTAAGTAAAAGCAAAAGAGTTTATAAGATGAAAGGCCCTAGACTGCACCTTTTCGAGAAAAGCTGTATGTGTGGAACCACCCCAGATGTGCGAGGCGTACCCCATACAGTGACGAAAAACACCCCTATACAGAGCAATCAACTGGGGTGGCGTAAAAAAACTACGAAGGCGCCTCAGAACACCCAACATCTTAGAAGCTTGTTTAGTGAGAGAAATAATGTGATCTTTCCAAGAAAGATCACGAGAAAAAGAAACACCGAGAATATTGAGGACAGATGAAGGTTTGAGTTGAGTGTTTTCGAAGAAGATATCATAGTTGTGTGGAAGATTATGTCGAATAGAAAGATGGAGGAATTAAGTTTTTGATGCATTGAAAGCGACCATGTTTTCTCCGCCCCAATTTGAAATACGAGAAAGATCAGAGGTCAGTTGCTCCAAGACCATACTTCTTGAATCTATCAAATGTTGTTGGGTGGGACGTCTTTCAAATTGAAAGGAGTAATGAAGGGTGGAGTCATCGGCATAGGAGTTTATAGGAGACGAAGTAATAGAGAGAAGATCGTTATTAAAAATTAGAAGAAGAGTTGGAGATACAACAGATCCTTGAGGAACACCACTATTTATAGATTTATAGGAAGAACGGTGGCCGTCTACAATAGCTGCTATAGAACGACCGGAAAGGAAATTAGAGAAAAGGTTACTGAGAGAAGGATAGATTCCCAAAGAAGGAAAGTTTGGAAATCAAGGCTTTGTGGCAGACTCTATCAAAGGATTCGATATGTCTAGCGCCACAGCGAAAGATTCACCGAAACCCCGAAGAGCGGAGGACCAAGAGTCAGAAAGTAGGGAAAGAAGATTACCAGTAGAACGTTCTTTACGAAAGCCATACTGGCGATCAGAGATAAGATTAGAAGAATTAAGGTGTTTCCAAATTTTCCTGTTAAGGATAGATTCGAAAACTTTTGAAAGAACGGAGGTCAAAGAAATAGGACGGTAGTTAAAGGGTTCAGAGGGGCCCCTCTTCTTCGGCACAGGTTGAATGAGTGCACAATTTTAGCAAGAAAGGCAAAGAGGAAATAGTTTACCAAGTCTGGGTGCAAGCTCGGATGCACAATTTTTGAGAACCACAGAAGGAATACCATCAGGACCATACGCCTTCTTAGTGTTAAAAAGCTCAGAGATAGCAGAAATGACATCTTTAGTAGAAATTACAATGTTAGGCATAAATGAGTTGGAGGGGGTTGAAGGACGAATAGCTCCGGAATCGTCTAAGGTAGAATTAGAGGCAAAAGTATGAGCGAAGAGTTCAGCTT
>SEYY01020393.1:115000-117866 GCA_009176605.1 Armadillidium nasatum | reverse complement strand
AAATAAATTTCCAGAGGTTGTATACAGTTACGCAAGATACACATTTTTTATTACTGTGTACGGGATTATTTATAAAAAAATTCCCATGAACAATACCAATATGATTGGGTATACCAAAAAATATACTAAATGTATGAATTTCTACTAACTGTACAACCTCAGAAAATTTCATATAGATCAGTTAAAAAATAAAGTTAACAGAGATTTTCCCATTTCTGAACTACTGTATATTAATATTTTCTAAATGGTAAAGAAAATTTACATTATTTTATAGGCAAAAACTTATCTTTCATTTCTTCTATATCCACTTAGATTTTATCATACTCAAAAGTTTTATTTTATTTTTTTTTTTTTGTAGACTAGAAAAAATTTCAAATTTTGGTAAATAATAAATAAAAACCACCTGAAAATATGAATTTTTTTTTAGGTTTGTTATCATTCATTAAATTTCTTTTATATAAAACATTAAAATATGATGATTATTCTAAAAAAAATAAACCAAATTCAAGAATATAAAGTTTTGAGAGTGGTTAGTTTCATCCTGTGTGGTTAATAATCCCTTATTTTATGGTACATTATGGTACCAAAGTCGCACTATAAACTGATTAAAGATAAAGAATAATATGTGAATCATTATTTTAAAACTTTACGAAATACACCTTTTGGTGAAAACTTTATATACATCAAAATTAAAAAAAAAAAAAGTTAACTAAATTTACCTGTAATTTCCCTATAGAAATCTCAATCACGACCACAAAATTGATGTTAAGAAAGAATTAACTATTAAAAATCTATAATTTTTACTGTAATCTCTGAAAGTGTTAAATAAGATTTAGAAAAGCTATTAAATATATTTATATAGCCTATACAAAATATATATATATATATATATATATATAGGCTATTAAAACTAGAAAATTTATATACATGAAAAAATCTTAGGTAAAAAGTTAGTACAATGAATAGTATTAAATGTAAACCACTTGAAATGTACCATAAGTTTCATTAATATCCATTTTCAATCTTTTTCAATGTCTTTATCCATTTTTATCATTAAATTTAGACACAACAGTAAATTACGGAATGGTTTGAATAATTTATAAATTTTTTAAAATATTTTTTTTTTTTTTTTTTTAACAGTATTTTCAAGTTATAAAATGAAATTACAGATCTTTTTTGAGTTTTTAGTAGGATCTCAAAGTTACTGTCAAACTCGGCAGAAAAATTAAAAGTATAATTTTTTAATACTAGAAATTGATTTCTAATTGCTTTGTTGTAGATTTTTATTATACAATTCACAAATTAGAATAACTTCCTGTCAAAGTACTTGACATAAACTAAATCAATTTTATAAACAAAATACTATTAATACCATGAGCTTTTATTATTGCCACTGAAACATTACTAATTTTTAAAACACTTAATATATCATATACATAATAAACCACTTAAAAATACTAAATACTTTTCCTTAAGCTTGCTTCCATTAGTAATTTACCTCATTTGTGGTGGCAAGTTTGACATCTCCTCTTTGCTCTTATTTGATTTCGTTAAATCTCTTAATATATCCAATTTTTCCAACTTCTGATTAAATTCTAGAAATAAAGAAAGAGTTTTTAAAGTAGTAAACAATACCTTAAAATCACTAAATATAAATTTACTACGTAAATTCAAGTATAAATAAGCATAAACCGAAATTTTACCTCGTCTAGTTTTGTTTACTATACGACTTGGACCCCAAGCTGATGCAACATTGTACATTTTGCATAGAAATATTCTTCCGCTAATCAGCTGTTCACAAACACACAGAAGTTATTAGGCTAATATTATTTTCAAAGTTTTAAGATATAATCTAAAATGTAATTTTTCTTTTAAATTTTACTTTTATATTTGTAAAATTCTCTAAATTTACTACTTACTTTACACTATATAAATAAAAATAATATAAGTTATCCTAGAACTGGTAATTTTAAAATTGCAACAAACAGACAAACTAAGCTCGTTCAGGGAAGTTCAATTCTATAACTACTTCTCCTTACAACTTCTGTTAAGCGACTGAATGAACTGACATGATAAATTTTGGTTGTCGCATTCAAATGTATATATTTTATTTATACCTATTTTAATTATTACAACTAATTGCAATTATATTTGCAAATTTTCTATTACACTTACGATTTTCATATTGAATTACCATTATAACATTAATCTATTATTAGAACTCCAAATGAATATTAATAAACCCCCAGAAATTATAGTTCTAAAGATAACCGAAAAGATAAAAATAACTAATCGTCTTGGCATAATCCTACCAAACAAACCTTTAACTTCTGCCGGCTAAAAGAGTATTTTTAAGGCCAGAAACGCGTTCTTGAAGGACTTGTTATAAAAAGCATCCATCATTTATGTGGGTATCCAACATTCATCTGGGTATCATATATCAGTAGAATGATGTGATAGTGGGTAATTGGGTTGGCTACTTTATTGGATTCTTTTAAAACTTCTAAATTTTCTCTAAATTTTATAATTATTATTATTCAATGAAAAATTCATTACAGATTTTGGTATTCCTCCGTAAAATAACCATAATTGATAACAATAGGCATAATTTGTGAAGATGTTACAGAGAGCTACCACAGCCTTGTGGAGCTACTACAAGAGGTTACCATAGACTCTAGCAATAGATTGGTACGTAGTAGTCGATTGGATAGTGAAGGTTGATAAAATACAGTAAGCAGAGATTAAAAGTGTTAGTAAAATATTATTTAAAGAGACAGGAAAGACATTGTCCATAAATAGAAAAGTTTGAAGAAATGGGCGACGAGGCATTTACTGTAGATACAAAGAAAGTTAAAAAAGACTTCAG
>SEYY01020393.1:82500-105000 GCA_009176605.1 Armadillidium nasatum | reverse complement strand
TCAACTTTTTTTTTATTTCAGAAAAATTAGGAGAATGATGTAAAAACATTTTCATCTAAGGGTTGTTTTTGATTGAAACACTCCATGGTGTTTTCATGATTTTTATGGATTTTTTTTCTCAAAATTTTTGGGGAAAAATTCCATAAAAACCATGAAAATACCATGAAGGAGTTCTTCAATCAAAAACAACCCTTAGATGAAAATATTTCTATATCTTCTCCTAAGTTTCCTGAAAAAATAAAAAATAAAAATTATGAAGCAGATTTTGAACTAGGGTCATTTGAAGTTGAGGTGGGCTATCTCTCTCTTGAAAAAAATCATGAAAATACCATGAAGGAGTGTGTAAATAAAAAATAATCCTTAGATGAAATTGTTTTTATATCATTTTCCTAAGTTTTCTGAAAGCATAGGAAAAAGTTGTTAAGCAAAATTTGAACTGGGACCATTTGAAGTTGAGGTGGGCTATCTCCCAAATCATATCCCTCCTCAGAAATTTTACAAGAATACAAAAATCTGTATCGTCCCCATTTATGTTAATGTATCAAGTTTTATCTTTCTATTGTAAAAATTAAAAGTTTTATTTAAAAAAAAAAACAATATTCGACAAAATGTCCCAGTTAGAATGTCTGCTCCCCCTTAATACTGTTTTTGAAGTGCTACACTGATGACAATGACTGAGGTGACAACTAACTTAATTATAAGGCATCTTTTAAGTCCTGAGGTTTGTTTTTCATACTAATAAATGATCAGAGTTGCAGACTAAGGAGTGTGTGCATGGGAGGGGGGGGTTAAAGTATGAACATTTTCACCAATTTAAGATTATGGTTGCAATCTTCAGATAAAACTGCCAATCTGTTACCGATCTATACAATCTACAAATTTAATAATATACCGTCATTTTACTACCTTCCATTTAAAATACTACAAAGAAATTACTAGGAAAAATTTTCCGATGTTTAATGATGGCAAAAACATTTTAACTCTGTGCTTATCCTTTTTCCATTATACATTATTCATTACACATTTTAGAATTAAATTAATCATTATGCATATTAGATTACATATACTGTGAAATGTAATAATCTTCGGATGCGAATGTAGATCCTAGTATCTTGATATGGATATGGGGATGAAAATGCTGATTTGTCACCAAAGAAATACTTTAAGAAAAAAAGAAAATCAAATCATAGACAATAGAAAGAATCATAATTTTAGATTATGTTGCATAGTGGCTGAAGCACTTAATATTGGAAGTTAAGTATTTCTGGATGTGATGATTGATTAATAATTTTTTTATTTTATTATGTTTAAATTTTGGGCAAGTTTAACAAGAGTCTGGAGTGACTTACCACATGCTAAGCGAAACTGCAGCGAAAATCTTTAAGAATCTGATTTTTGTGAGACACTTCTCTGTATACTGATATTAGCTGATCTATATAAGCAAATATAAGTATACACTAAATTCTAAGTCAATCAATCAATTAATTAGCCACTTAATTAATATTATAATGATTATAAAGGAAGAAAAGATAACATATGGGCTACGCTAATATTTTTAAAAGACTTTGGCTACAATCATTGGTTACAATGAAATTCCTAATAATTGATAATTAATTTCCTTCTTTTAAAACAAATTAATGATCTGAAAATACTAAAATAATTATACTTAATAAATTGTTTGCAAATTTATTTGAGTAAAAATTTTAACAAAGAGTATTTTTTAAAAAGAAGGCCTTGAACTTCTCCATGTTTGTTTATATCACGTGACCGTTTGAGATTACTGTAGTTAAAAGTAAAGATATTAATTTCTATCTTAAATTTTCGCTGCAGAGAGCATAATATTGATGTATCATATTTAATGGAAAGCGATTCATGGGGTACTTCTCTTGAAAAATCTTTAAGATCTTTAAAGAATCTTGACCCTGGAACGCATTCTTAAATTAAATGTTGTAAGAGTTAGGATGGGAGAGTCATTGACAGGTCATAGTAACCTTTAGTCTAGCCAAAGATTTTCTTTTAATCTTATGTACTTTTTTAAATTATATAAAACAATTTTAGTCAGTTAAAATCATGGTAAAAAAAATGTTTTTCATTTTATGGTAGCTAAAACGTTTTATCTTCATACCAAAAACTAAGAGTATGATCTATTTTCAATAACAAGCGTTTAATCATTTTTATGCTCAGAAGAAAACAGCCATAATGCGAGTACAGTTCAAAAGTGTGACGTCATACAAAAATAAAGGAGGGAATTTAATTTCTTGTAGTGAGTTTTCGCAGTTATGAAATCGATAATTTATGCTTTTTATGTTTGAAAAGTGGTAGGTCAACACCAGTTCTAATCATCATCTTATTGTCTTTTTCAGTATTTTCAAAAGTATTACTAGAATCATGAAAATTCCTATAGATGGAAGTAAATTAGAAGGGGTAAGTAGTTGGATTTGTTTTCATTATGAAATTATGTTGGAATTTACAGATGTCATATAGTCATCTGTTTATTAATAGAGATGATTATGGTTATTAGATCCATATTTATACAAATATCCGTCGCCCACAAAGTTTCGTACATTCTATAAAATCTGCCTTCCAATTAACATTAAATTGTTAACCAGGAAATTCTCCTCTGAATATGTGGAAGTTATGGGCATTTTTGGGTGCCAAAAATCTGTTTAATTAGTAAATTATTACCACAATATAAATATATATCCTAGCATATATATAGTAGGTCAGATAAATAGGGAGATTCATAGATAAAATGGGGATAGGCCCTTTTGCATTTGAGTTTAAATTCAAACCAATAACTTTTTTCTAATGAAGTTTTTCCTAGAAAGTTGCCTATTTTAAACATATTAGTTTCCATATTTTGATTAAGTAATTTTTGGGACAAATATCATTTTTCTTACTAAACTTTTATCAAGAAAATAAATAAAGATAAAATATTTGATTTTCAAAATAAAACTTTGGATTTTTGAAACAATTTTAAATTTATTTTACTTTTTTAGTGGCAATATGAATTCCTGATTGTCCTAAATTTATAATATTGATCTAAATTACTAAGTAATACTT
Source organism: Armadillidium nasatum (assembly GCA_009176605.1). Taxonomy (NCBI): domain Eukaryota; kingdom Metazoa; phylum Arthropoda; class Malacostraca; order Isopoda; family Armadillidiidae; genus Armadillidium; species Armadillidium nasatum. The sequence continues at coordinate 101,937 of SEYY01020393.1, read as the reverse complement.
TTATTATTACTATGAAAACTAAAAATTGCCTTAAAAAAATGTGAAATTTTGGTAGGTTTGTACTGAGTTTAAATAGATTTGGTAATTAATATTTTATGTACAATCATTTTTTGAGTAATAAAATTTGAAAATATTAAGTGATAAATAAATTATTACAAAACTACTAACTGTAAAATATATAAAAATTGGTAAAAAGTTATTAAATTATATAAAGGTGCATTAATCTATATACTATATTATTATATATTTATAATATATTATCTATATATATATATAATATATATAGTAATATATATTATATAATATATTTATTTCTAATATATATTAAACAAATTTTTAATAAATATTTTAAGGATATTATTAAAAATATTAACATAATTAATTTTTCATTTTTAAAAAAATATTATATTTAAGAATATCACACTTATTATTGCAAGAATTTGAAAGTATATGTTGTATAATTTGATTAATTTTATTACTTTATTTTGATATTTTACCAGTAAGAAAAACTAGTGATTTCGTTTGCAAGAACCATCAAGTATTTAAACTTTTTAAACTGGTTTAATAGGTATAACTGTATAACTAATTATGATAATTTTTTGCTGTAGTCTGAAGTTTAGGAGAGTTTGTAGAATTTTTTATTTTAAATTTATGAAACTGATAATCTGTTCATTTGTTGCAGAAAAATAATTAATATTTTTATTAGGATATTAGGAATAAATTAATATTTTTAAAACGTAAAAATAATTTTTGGGAGAGATTTGTCAAACTCGTATCTTAGAGATTGAATTATAGATGAAAGGATATACAATATATATATATATATATATATATATATATATATATATATATATATATATATATATATATATATATATATATATATATATATATATATATGGTACCAAAGAAATATTTTAGAGGTCGATACCTTTACGATACTTTTACCATACTTACCGATAATAATATATGCCGATACCGATACCGATACTTCACTCCATCCCTAGGTTATTATATAGGTAGGTGTTCAGAAATGGATACATTCTTGTGCAAAAACAATGTCAGATGATTTTACCTTAAAAAAAATTAAATATACTTTTTTTCTCTATTTAAAAATTCACAACTAACAGGCTTGTCTATTAACATTGAGGGATTTTGCAATTACACAATAATATTTATTATAGTATTTATAGTAGGGATGGAGCGATACCAAAATTTTTACCGATACCGATACCTAAAAATTCCCCGAAGCCGATACCCGATACCTGAAAATATGCCGATACTTGCCGATACTACTACCGATACCACTACCGATACCGATACTTTACTCCTATACAAATTTTTTGCCGATACCGATACTGAAAACGCCGATACCGATACCGGTATCGGAAAATATGCCGATACTTGCCGATACCGATACTTCACTCCATCCCTAATTTATAGTATTAGGTTAAACATTATCTTGTAATAAAAAATAATGCAAATGGAAGGTTTGTTTGAAAAATATTTTGTCAGATAAACTTTTAAATTTATTTTCGTTGAATGTTATTTTACGTTAAGTGCTATTTTAACCTTCTAACAGTATTGAGTACGGTTTTACATTCAGTGCTATTTTAACCTTCTAACAGTATTGAATATGTTTAGGCCTAGAATGTGGTAGTTCATATGTGTATTTTATGCTCAAAAGTTTAAATACTTCTTTTAAAAGTTTTTTGAAATTCACTTGTTATTTTTAGTGAAATAGGGGTCCAATAATAATTATATAGAATATACAATGTTAGTTTTACCATTCATTATTATTAATAAAATATTTTTAATTCGCTTCATTGGTTTTAAGTACTTTTTATTAATCCAGAATCATAATTCATTGTGGTCCTAGAACTGATAATCATGAAAAACATTTCCCTTTGTATTTTGTAAGGAAAAAAAAATTTGCTCCTTTTAATATTAATTGGGTACATAAATATAATATAAAAGTGTTGGGAACTCTGGGATGCTACCCTTGATTCTTTATGTTAAAATTGCTTAAAATAATATTCTAAATAATAATTTATTGTTGGTTAAAAAATAACCAATTTTATTATTATTATTATTATTATTTTGTTCTCTTAACTACAGGGTGGTCAGATTTTGAGAATGTCTTCTGCCTTGAGCTGCATTTTAAATATTCCTATCAGCGTCACCAATATTAGAGGTAACAGGTCAAAGCCAGGATTAAAAGCGCAACATTTAACAGGTAAATTATTATTATTATTATTATTATTATTACTATTATTATTATTATTATTATTATTTATTATTATTATTATTATTATTATTATTAGTAGTATTACATTATTCTAAGTAATGAAATAATTTTGTTAATATAAGAATTAATTTATTTGAGTGTTATATTTAAAAAGTTTATTTTGCCTTACAATTACAAAATTGAAAAGGAGTTATTATTTAATAATAATAATAATTAGCCTTATTATTATTATTATTATTATTATATATTAGTTGCATTATTCCTACTGGTTTTACTTTTATTAATTTTAATAGCAGCAGAACTAATTTTAACAATTTAACTAATTTAACTAATTTTAATAGTATTTAATAGTACTACTACTATAACTATTACTACTACTATTGCACCTATTACACTGTTTAAATTATATTTTTTAATACTACAGCATTTGAAATTATATGGTAATGAAAGTTCAATGATATATTAAACCATGCCTCTCATATTTTAATTCACAGTTATTTTTTTTTCTTTAATTCGTAAAACTCTTGATATCATTAAAGAATTTCTAATTTATAATAAACCACATTTTTTTGTTATTAAACATGAAATTGAAGAAAACATGAAAAATAGACTATCTGAGAATGAAACAAAATTGTAACACGTAGAAAACATATTGAAGATATTCATATATTTTTCCCTTAACCTAATATTGGTTTTATTATTAAAGTTATCTAATTTATCAGTATTACTGTATTAACTAATAGTAACATTTTTTATAAATATAACTAATTTTTCTTTTAATTAGAGGGACTAGCATGGTCCATCAGGCCTCGTAAACTCTTATCTTAAAGTTCTTTCTTAAAAAAAAATTGTACTTCTTGGTGCCGTCTACCGTGGCTCGAACGGTAGGGTGATTGACTCACGTGCTTGAGGGCGCCGGTTCGATCCCACTTCGGGATCCTAGGTATATACTACCTAGAAAGTTCCTCTCCTTGAATAGGGCAATGCCCGTGAGATGTGAACTTTTTACAAATAACAAATAAATAAATTTGTTTTTCTTTACTTTTACATATCCAGGTAGGGTTTTTATTCTCTGAATGGAACTCCATTGCACCTCTAAACTCTTTTAGAAAACTCTAACTCATGCTTCTCAGTGCATAGTGAAATTGAAGACCTTTTTCCCAACCTTGTTGCCTTATTATATATTACTTATGGTGGTAGTTATAGTTGTAAAAATATATTGAAAGGTATAAATTGTAAGAAACTGAAAATTGTTATTTTATGTATATTACTGGTTCCTTCATAGTTACAATGTCTGTTTGTTAGAAATCTTTATAGTAATAAAATTTAAATGTTTATATGTTATAGGTAAAGACTAATTTTTTATATCAAATGGGGTACAAAATATTGAAAAGAAATTTTGTGTATTATTAGTTATAACCATATCTACTGAGTAACTAATTTATTTTATCAAAATAAATTTTGCCAGGTTTACAGCTGTTGAAGTCACTTAGCAATGCCGAACTTGTTGGGGGTAAAATGAACTCCATGGAAATTGATTTTACTCCAGATGATGTTGTTGGAGGACCTTTGTCTGCAGATACGAAAACCGCTGGGTACGTTTTACATTTTAGGAAATTACAATATTTGGTATTTTCATTGATGGGCAATTATAGCATCCATGTGGCAGTATGTAGTGAGACTACTGATTATATGTCAGTATGTAGAGTGAATCACTGATTCCTTTGACACGGATGTTGCTTCAGAGTTCGTTGAAAAAGTAAGAGCTGTGATCACTGATGGAATGAGCAGGTTCATTGACTTCATTCCCTCTTCAGCTAAATCTTTTTCGGCCTAAAATCCATGGTTCGAGGGGGGCCAGATTTCGTGTTTTTCAGGAGAGAGACAGTGCGTATAGGGCGTGTAAAAACTCATTCTTCCTTCACTCTTATTAATTTTCATTGCTCTGAAAATTGTTACAGAGATATTATTCGACTGGCCAAGTGTATCTTCACTAAAGGAAGTGCACTGACCTCCTTTTTTTCTAGTGATAAAAATTTCTGGCCTCTTGCTAAAAATATCTCTCACAACTTCCGCAAATCCTCTTTTCCTCCTCTTATTAGCTCTGATGGATCTATAGCTAACACTTCTGCTGTAAAAGATAATCTCATCGGCCTCCTTATTCATCTAATTCCACTCTGGATAGTTCTGGCATCCCTCTTTATACTTTTATTTTTATGTCAAACATCACATGTCTTTACGTGGAATTTTTTTTTGATTTGGTCCATGGGATCATAAAATCTATGAATGTAAGAAAGCAAATGAGCCATATGGCATCCGTCCCCATGTTTTGGGAGAGTGTGCTTTCGAGCTGGCGCCTGTTACCATTCAACTCTACTCTCTATTCTTAGCTCTCATTTCTTGAATCATTTGAAATTTCATTCCCTTTTTTCATACCATCAGTATGGGTTCGACGCTCGAGATCTATTGGTGACATACTTTCCTATCCTACTGATCTATAGTCATCTGTCCTTAGGGACTATGTGGAGTCTTGTATGATGGTGCTTGACATTTCCAAGGCTTTTGACAGGGCATAGTATGCGTCGCTGTTCTCTTGGTCACTTCCTTTGGATTTCCTCTCACATTGCACCATATCAGTACTTTCTGATGGATCGACTTCTTTCCCTATTAATTGTAAGTGTTCCTCAGGGTTCAGTTCTGTTCCCTACTCTATTCCTACTATTCATCAACGCCCTCCTCAGCAACACTTCTCTGTTATTCTTAACGCACCATTCTTCTATTCATTTGAAATATGCTTATTCTTTTGCTTCTATTCATTTCTTCTGTTCATTCTTTTGCTTCTAAAGTTGCTTCTCGTCTTCAGTTCTCTGATTCTATTCTTGTCGATCTGGATGGGATTTCCTTGTGGGAGTCACCGCCACATTGTGAATTTCAACTTTTTTAAAAACTCAACTTTTTCACGTTTCTTTCTCTAAAATATCTCCCAATTTTTCTTTCACTTTCGACGACTTTGCCCCGCCTTCTTTGAGCAACATAATTTTTTTTTGTGTGTGAATATTTCAAACTCCAAGCTTGCTTGTAGTACCGCCTCCTTTCCAGCAACCTCTGTTCTGTGGAACTTTGCAATATTCTGTTTTTCCTACTGCATTTAATCTTTCCGTCTGAACTCTCCATGGAATTGGAATTGGGCTGGTTTTCTTTTATTCTTTAGTTATGTCCCCTCCTTGAAAAGGGCACTGCCTGTGATTGGTGACTACATTTTTTAAAAAAATGTAGGAATGTGTAGGTGGACTGTTAATTGTAGCACTATGTAGGGGGGGGAACAATGAACATTACTCAGTAAGTAGGGAGACCACTTATTATGTGACAGTATGTGGAGGAACCACTGATTTAATAATATCAAATTTATCTATTGATTTCAATGAAAATAACCTATTATTGTCATTGCTTGTAACTTTGTTTATCAGGCTTCAAACTGAAGGTTGTAGAGAAGAGAGAGATTACCCTCATTCTCTTCTAATGATTCAGATATTATTATTATTATTATTATTATTATTATTATTATTATTATTATTATTATTATTATTATTATTATTATTAATCAAATGGAAAATAATACTTTTACTCTTTTTATGAAACATGTAATTTATACTCCAAAAAGCATATATAAGGAGTAACCTTATAATTTCCTATTTAAATTATAGAAAATTTTTTGCTATTAAAAGTAATAATAATAATAATAATAATAATAATAATAATAATAATAATAAATAATAATAAAATAACAATAAATTTTGCTATTTAATTGTACTATAGTAAGTTTCTTTAATGTCATAGTTTGTTTCTTTCCTCTAGGAAATAAGATTGTGTCAAATTATTATTATTATTATTATTATTATTATTATTATTATTATTATTAAGAGCTAATAGATAATATGGATGTGTTTATTAATAAAAGAAGAAATACAGCAACCCAGAATTCTAGATCGTTGCTCAGTTTATTATATAATATATATATATATATATATATATATATATATAATATATATATATATATATATATATATATATATATATATATATATATATATATATATATATATATATATAATATATAATAAATAAAAAATAATCACCTTCCCCCAGGTAGGACTAAGTCCTGTCAGTGGAATCTTTCGAGGAAGATCCCTGGGTTTCAAGGGCCCACGGCGGATACCGCTGGCTGGGCCAGGCCTATCGCGATGCCGGAGATTATTCCCATCAGTGGCAAGAGCACTCCACTGATGTACTCGTTTAACGACTGAGTCATTCGGAGCTATGCGCAAGGAGAAATCGCTCACATTTCCCGCTCCGGCCAGGCCTCGAACCCTGAACCTCTAGATTGCTATCACGAGTGCTCGATCGACTGAGCTACGGAACCGCTATATATATATATATATATATATATATATATATATATATATATATATATATATATATATATATATATATATATATATATATATATATATATATATATATATATATATATATATATATATATATATATATATATATATATATATATACATACAGGAGTGTTAGCCTTTTGATACAGTCAGTGTTGCCATGTTCTCTTTTTGGCAAAAAAGAAAGTATTTTCACCCTAAAGGGAGGGACGAATGCAGAAATGGCTCCCCAGATCGATTACACATTGATGGTAAGTAGCTAGATGCAGTGAAGTTAGGAAAATATTTGATTTAATTAACAATGTGAGAAGAAACGGCCAAAAGTAGTCAAAAGTAGCTAGATGCAGTAAAGTTAGGAAAACCTTTGATTTAATTAAGAAGGTGAGAAGAAACTATCAAAAGTAGTCAAAAGTAGTTAAAATCTAGATGGATTGTTTCAGTAAATCATTTTATTATTTATTCAGTTGAGGTAAGGGTATTGTATGAATGTATGGTAGTACCATAAATATTTGAACTTGGAAAATTGGTACCCAGAACTGTATGTTAGAAGGGTAAATTTTATTCTGTAGCAAAAAAATAATTGATAAACAATGGTAAACTTTTTATGTCTCTGTGAACAATTATATTTTTAATTTGAAATACTTTTAACAACATGAATAGCTGGTCTATGTTGACAAGAAATATTAAATATTTGGAATACAATCATGTTACTACTTACTATTAATTCATTTTTTTTCAGGTGTTTAAAGAAATTTGTGCTAAATTTGGGGTTTCTTTTGAGCTGTCTGTTAATAAGAGGTGAGATCTTTTTCTTGTTTGTAGATTAAGAAGTTAATTATTTGAACACTTATAGCGAATCTGGTCTAAATCTGTTCGGGAGAATGGACAGAAGTTTGATTTGTTGTTGAGAGATTTTGTCACAGGTTTAGAATGTGCTTACTTTCCTAATTCCTTACACTCTTCGCGGAAGCGTTGGGCTTCGTTTATGATTCTCCTCGTTGGATACTCAGGATTTAATTTAAATCAAGCTGCTTTCGATTCCTTCACATCTTCCATCAAAGATGACTTTGTCACAGCTAGTTTATCTCTTCTACCCTGTAAATTCCAGTCCATTGCAGCCCTCATCAGATTGTCATGTGGTCTATTTTAAGGAATTTCTCGCGCCATCTCCCTCCCTTTCCAATCCCAATATTCATCCTCGGTCAAATCTTTGCTACTTGGTGTTGTTCTACAAAGTTTCATTTGATTTAAACTTGGCCCACCTCACTTTGTAATATTTCTCCCAAAGACTTATGAAATGAAAACCTTTTCACTTTATTTAATATTCTTGTCGTCATCTTCCAAGACAACCCCATATAAGGTGGATGCTCGAGGGAATTGGCCTCTCGCATTCCTCCACCGTTGCGTCGTCCTCAATGCCCAAGAGGTGCCCTGCCTTCACAGTTTTTGTCCAGTTGCCTTTCTTATTCTCTTTTTTACATCCTTCTCTCTTCTTTCTTTTATTATGCTTTCCAGATATTTGAAATTTTCCACCTCCTTAAACTATTCCTCATTATCAGCATAGTCCAGATCTTATGGTACATACATTAGTCCTTATCCTATTCCCCTCCTTTCCGGTGTAACTCTTCTCATTACTGTCTATCACCATCAAGAAAATGACTGCTGACAACAGATACATCTGTCATACGCATTACTACATTACTCATTTTCAGCTTAACATTAATATTTCATATACAATTTCCAAATGATCCTAATAGTTTTCTTTTTTAACTTGTACTTTCTTATTGATTCTTTTGAGACACATTACCACTCAAGGGCAACACCCTTTCTTAGGAGGATATTAAAAATATAAAATAAGAGAAAACCTACCTAACACAAGCCACACTCAATTATCTCGGTGAGTGCAACCGAAAGCCTTAAAGAGAGTAAGATTAAATACAACAAATAAAGGATTTGATGGGAGTTCCACAGAACTGAGATGACCGTGCTGGAAAGGAGACACCACAACGCGCTAGTTTGGAGTTCGCAATATGTACACAAAATACGTATGAATGCAAAGCTCCTCTTGTGGTTCAAGAACAACGCAATGGTGGTGGAGTAATAGGACAACTTTCTCGAGCACTTGCCCTTGTAATATCAATTTAAAAGCGATTGTTCGCCAACGTTACGTCACAGAGATAGAACCCCAAAGGAGTTTGAAAGTAGGAGACAGTTTTTAGTCTTTTAGCCTTTGACTCAACCTAATCCCAAAGAATAGTAGAATCAGAGCCCTCCAGATGTTAGAAGCCTACTCAATACAAGGTAGAATAAGTCTTTATTTACTTTAATTGGAGTAACTGTTCGAAGGAAAAATATTCCCACAACCAACTTCTTTGAGGCCACCATAGTAACCATTGTAATGCGAAGTTTCTAAGACATTTTATTGTTCATATTCAGACGTATGAATGTTTATGTTGTTCACACTTGAAACGAAAGAGCCGCTGAAGGAGATAAGAAAGTTATGTGGTGTTTTGAGAGGGAGATGTGAAAATGTTCATGACCTATCTCAACCTCTTATAGAAATTCTTCTTTAATTCGCTTCCTCTCTATCATTTCAGCATGAGCGTAACACTGCGCAATGGCCACATACCTTGCTTTCTTCCTAAACCTACCATATTATATTGTCACACATTTCTCCGTTTATCATCCCATTCCGAGTACGAGAACTTTTGCTGTGAGTTCAGTTAAAATGTTGGGTTTTTAAATAGGGGAATTTTACAAGGTTGAGGCCCCTGTATTTGAACACTTGTCAAATGCCTTCTCAAAGTCAACAAAAGTTATATAGACTAGAATTCTATTCAATATTCTGCTCCATAATTATAGTCAGGATATTAATCTTATCTTTACACGTTCTTCCTTCTCTAAAACCTGCCTGTTCTTTCCTTAAAATTTTATCTATCTTACTTGATCAGCTGACCCTTCCTCTATTCTCTGGGGAAGGTTTCTGTTTCATAGTCAAATTCAAAGAGCTTCCCTAATTTCTATACGACTGTCTCCTGGTTTGTCTTTAGCATTTCCTCTTGTATTTGGGCCATCCCTGGGGCTATTCCTATCTTCAGTTTTTTTTTATTGCCTCATCTCTCTTTTGGTTGGGACTTTTGTTTCCACTTTGAGTTTATCCAGTTTTTGTTTTAGCTTTCTTTTATCTTTCAACATTGCAAGTTTCCTCCGAAATTCTTTTGTTTCTTTTTCCTTTCATATTTCAAGTCTAACCTAATTTAAACCACTCAACTACCTCAAACTCTTTCTTTACAGTCTCTTAAGACTCTCTATCTCAAATCTCTTATCTCTTTTCTGCATATCATGCGATTCTTTTTTAATTTGAACTTATTCTCAGCCAAGATCAAATGAGAATTTCTTGTTTTTCTGCCCCAACATCTGCCGAAAATGTTCTCCATCCCCTTCTTATTGCGATGTGATCTATCTAATTTTGTATTCTGTTGTCTGGTGAGACCCACTTGGCCTTGCGACACCAAGGTTAACTTCTTACTAAAATCTGTGAATTGTTCTCCATTTCTGTTCCTTTTACCGACCTTTTCTTTCCTTATTACTTTTTAAGTGGTTTGTATTATGTCCCAACTTTTGCGTTGGTTTCCATTGTTATCAGAATATACGGTCTGCTCATTCCCCTCATGACCTCTCTCAATTCCTTATAGAAATTCTTTTTTTGTTTCGCTTCCTCTCCACCATTTCAACATGAGCGTAACACTGCTACAACGGTCACATATCTTGCTTTCTTCCTAAACCTACCACATTATATTTGTCAAATATTTCTCCGTTTATCACATCCCATTCCGAGTACGGGAACTTTTGCTGTGGGTTCAATATCACCTCTCTCTCCTGTTCACCTCACTTCATTTAACTCCATCATCCTAATCGAGTACCTCTTCTCCTCCCTCATCACCTACTGTAACCTCGATAGTTCAAATAGTTTTCTTATATTCCAAAATACAAATGTTTTTAGTTCATGTTTTCATGCCTGGGTTTGATGCCCTAATTATCAGTCCTTGTTTATCGTAACTTTCGTTTTGGTAATCACATAGTTCGAGTGATTAATCTTCATCACTCGATTCCAGAGGTAGGGTTACTACCTTGAAATAACTAAATTTGCCTGTTGGTTTAAATTCACGGTTAAATCCACTCCTGCCGGTGTTATTCTCTACCCTCCACTTTAGGCCCGCCCACTGTGGGAACAGCAATCCTACTCTTGGGTATAGAATGTATAGCAGTTTTATTTGAGCTTTGCCCTGCTGAACGAGAATGTTTTAAATATTGTAATATGTGCAAAATTATTTGCATGTTTATGAGACTTAAATAATTTTTTAAAAGCCTATTTCTGATATTAAATTATAATTATTATAAATTTTTTTTTATAGTCCAAATATATAATGTAGTATATATATATATATATATATATATATATATATATATATATATATATATATATATATATATATATATATATATATATATATATATATATATATATATATATATATATATATATATATATATATATATATATATATATATATATATATATATAATCGGTAGGGGCTTTTTTCCTGTTGGAAAAGGTGAAGTCACCCTTAGAGTGTCACCACTTAAAGAATGTTTGAAGCCTATTGAAATGCTTGATCAAGGGCAGGTCGTCAGCATCAAAGGACGGAGCCTCGTGTCAGGAGTTTTACCCACCAAGGTATAATTAGGGTGTGATTATTATATTTTTGTTTTTATTAGTATAATTGTATTGTGAGAAAACGGCAAATCGAAGAATAAGGAAGGAAATATACAGCAAAGTTTGAAGGTTTCTCGACATTTTGTGTGGTATTGCAACCGGTTATGTTGTGTTTGATCTTAAATATATTTATATCATAAAATTTATGTCAATGCAAGAACTATTTTTTTTTTCTTTGTCAATGTTGATTAAGTTGTGAAATTAAAATGTTATGATAGAATAGAACCAACCCCTTTGATTATTCTCATGAACATAGCTTTGTACACTCCATTTCTCCATGACACTCTTGTAAAATTTGAAAGTTGGAGGAGGGGGGGGGGGAGCTGTCTCCTATTAATGACATTTACTGTTTTCAAGGGATGCCTTAGAACAGGAAGGTAATTGAAACCATTTATACATTCGTAAAGGGTCAAAAGTATTATAACAAGGAGTTTATCATGAAAAATACGAGGGGGAATATTTGTATATCTGATCTTTAATATTAAATACTTCTTCGGCAGATGGCTCACCAAATGGCTGACAGTGCAGAGAGGGAACTTAAGAAAGCGCTTGGCTCGAATACCCGTATTAACATCGAAAGGTTCAAGGAAAACCCCGCCAAGGCCGTTGGAAATGGGTCTTGTATAATGTAAGGATATATATATATATATATATATATATATATATATATATATATATATATATATATATATATATATATATATATATATATATATATATATATATATATATATATATATATATATATATATATATATATATATATATATATATATATATATATATAAGTTACGAGGTAGTGGGAGAGAAATTTGAGGGGGTATAGTAATACAAATATCTGGAAATACTGGTAGAGGGAAAGTGGGGGATGGAAAGAGAAATAAATAGATTAATGAAGGGAATGAAAGTGATGGGGAGGGATGCCTGTAGGAGGTATGGAAGAAGGGGAGAATGTGAAGTTAATAAAGGTAAGAATGTTTGAGAGTATATTTCTGCATTCTGTAATGTATAGGTGTGAAACATAGATAATGAATGCTCGCACGCACGATAAAAAGTTTGAATGTTTTTGACATGAAATGACTGAGGGCGATTTGTTGGTTGAGGAGGGCAGATGGATTCAGAAACGAAAGAATAAAAGAGGTGTGTGGATGGAGGAGGGGAATAGTAGGCAGAGCGAAGGAGGGTGTGTTAAGGTGGTTTGGGCATGTGTGTAGAATAAAATGAGGACAGGATGGTGAGTATAATGGTTGGATCCGAAGTGAAGGAGAAAAGTGGTGAGAGAAAGACCAAAGTGGAAATAGATTGATGGGGTGAAGGAGATAGGTCTGAGTGTGGAAGGGGGAGGGGAAGGTCGAAAGGGAGATTGATGGATAGGGTGAGTGGGATTTTGGTGGTGAGAGATCTGAATGTGGAGGTAAGAGAGTTGGGGAGCGACATTAAGAAGGATGGTGGTGAAGGGAAATGGGAGATAGGAGATACGGTGTTTATGTGAGAGAATTGTAGTTTGTATCGCCCTACGATAGTGTGAAAGTTGATATATATATATATATATATATATATATATATATATATATATATATATATATATATATATATATATATATATATATATATATATATATATATATATATATCTTTTTTTCAGCCTGTGGGCCGAAACCTCAACAGGCTGTTTTCTTGGTTCCTCAAGCTTGGGCAAAAGAGGTGTAAGCCCTGAACAGGTTGGAGGACAGGCTGCAGGGGACCTAATTCAGTGCCTTTTGAGTAAAAGCTGCGTCGACAGTCATTGCCAAGATCAGGTTAGGTTGTGTATGATAAAAAGTGTATATTTGTATGACCTATTTTGTATACCAAAATGGTGTTTGTAATTTGTATATTTAGTGTATATCTGAATGGTGCTTTTATTTTTGTCCTATTTTGTATATGTCTGAATTGTGTTTGTATTTTACATTTATTAATATACTTATACACTAATTAATATATTAATATACTTATATAATATATTAATACACCTCCCCCCCTCGACTTTTCTGTATTTAATGATTAAAATTGGGTATGTTAAAAGTTTGTGTATTTGTGTCTATTTTGCGTAGTGTTTGTATTTTATATTATTATTATTAAATCATTTTTATGACTAAGAAGTGTTCTTGGATTAGAATTTGCAACATCTACAACTAGTTCCACACCATCACTACAACTAGTTCCAACCATCACTACAACTAGTTCCACACCATCACTACTACAGGGTATGTGAAGCAGAATTTATATATGCAATTAATTAATTTAATTTATATTTATTATTTGAAGGTTGTTTTATTCATGGCTTTGGCGAAGGGAAAATCTAGCATTAGAACCACAGAACTCACGTTGCACACACAGACGGCTATTTATGTGGCGGAGTTGATGACGAAGGTAATAAAGAACTTCTAATGTATAGTTTTTTTCTTTTATCTGTAGATAGATTTATCGGTTGGGGACATATATATAGTAGCGATAAGTGAATGGTAGAAAATATTTATTTTATATATTATTTTCAATTCAGTATGGTTACTAGTAGGGATGGAGCGATACCAAAATTTTTACCGATACCGATACCTAAAACTTCCCCGAAACCGATACCTACCTAAAAATATGCCGATACTTTACTCTTATAATTTTTTTTGCCGATACCGATACCCAAAAATGTTCCGATACTTCACTTCCATCCCTAGTTACTAGTTTTATTAAGAAGTATATGGAATTTTTATGTATAATTTTAAAATAGGACGAAGTCTTATCTTGTAAAGGCTTAATAAAGCATTAGTTTTGTCTTTTTGTGACACGGACATTGGTGTATCCTTGTCACTTTTCTATGGACTCGAGGGAACTTACCACTTGCATGCCATCACCTTTATTTAACCTCATAGTTGCTCAATGCTTTCAGTGTATGTGTATGGATTTAGTGTATACATGACTGAAAACTCAGACGCATATGCGATGGTGACCTCCCCCTCTCCCCCAAAGTCAGTTAGGTGAACTTCCACGACGCCTTTCAAATATCCTTTAATACATCCATTTTCTTTTTTCATATTTTAAAATGAAATATTGTATTAGAAATAAAAATTTCGTCTTATAAATATAGATCGTGCATCAGTTATTTGTACTCTTTTATGAGAATATTAATAGGAAAGTATTAGGGATGTGTCGGATATTTGGTCATCCAACCTTTTTTTCAGTATCTGGCCGGATATCCGGTAAAAAAATGTTTAATTATAAGAATATTTTTAAATTATTATAATATTCAATATTGTATTCCAATTAACTATGACTTTTTAACTTTAAAAAATATCTTTGGCTATTCATGTGGAATAAATATAGATAATTAGGAAATTTATTAAATTATTTACATAACTACAAACATGAAATAAAATGTTTAATTTTTTCACTATAAAAAGTATATATATATATATATATATATATATATATATATATATATATATTATATATATATATATATATATATATATATATATATATATTATATATATATATATATATATATAGGCCAAATTCAATACAATTGAAGATAAGGAAAGTGGGACAATCATTTTAGAGTGTGAAGGAATCGGGCTAGAGCCTTCTGCAACGCAGTGATTAACACCGACCCCGTCGGGAGTGCCAACTAGTCCATGATACCCATAAAGAACCTTAAGTAGCAGCATGAACAAAATTGGGTACTGTGAAAGGGTAGTAAATACCAGTGGATACTGAAGGATTCAAAATCTCATTATTATTTATTTGACAAAGGTATATTATTTATTGACAAGGGCATTATTTATTGACAAGGGCATATTATTTATTTGACAAGGGCATTATTTATTTGACAAGGGCATTATTTATTGACAAGAGGCATATTATTTATTGACAAGAGGCATATTATTTATTGACAAGAGGCATATTATTTATATATTAAATCAAATTTATTGTATATATTATATATATATATATATATATATATATATATATATATATATATATATATATATATATATATATATATATATATATATAAAATAAATATATTCACGCTTTATTTTTATTTTTTAAACCAAAATTTGTACAAACTTTAATACTTCAATCAATCTGTACGAAATTTAAAACAGATTTATTTATACAAGATCTACATCATTGATGGCGTTTTCCTGTTATTCTATTAAGTTTTTGGTGGTCACTTCAAATTATTAGAATATATTAAACTGCCAACATGATTATGGGTATAATTTGTCGTTCACCACCTACAATTATGGGTTTTAAAAAGGTCTTACCCCATCAGGAATATAAAAACATGCAACAACAAAATACAACCATTTGACTAATAGGAATTTGAGTAAAACATTGGTATTATATATCATTTAATTATTCTAAATGCATATATTATTTATGTACAATTTATATATATATATAAAAAAAAATTATAAATTTACATAATTTATGGAGTAATTTTATATATATAATAACTATTTTTTTTTCAAACGGGGGGTCAAAATTTGATACCCAAAGGTTTGAGGAATTGACATTTTTGTGTGCCCTTTCTGTACACTATTCACTCCATATCTTCTCTCCTAATTGACAAAAAACCTGCAATGTACTTCTAGCACCTCCCCTTCGGAAGGTTTTTGAATTTTTAAAGAGACTATAATGTATATTCCTATATTGTACCAAATAAGAGAATAGTAATAATCTGAATCCTTCATAGGATACAGTATCAGTAAACCAACAGAGATGTTTTTAATAGTATTTTTCTTTTTATTTGGCCAAACCTTATTTATGAACATAATCTTTTATATCAGGTTCATTAAACATTTGTCTAAATTTCTTTTCCTTTAATTTTTCCAATTCTTTTGATGTTTTCTTCTTACATAATGCCTTCCATATTTCTACAAAGATTTCGAGACTCGTCGTCATTAGTAATTTTAACTTTATGTCCAACTCCACATCTATCCTTTTTTTTAATAGATTTTATAGGATATTTTCGCCCAGTTCCTTCCGGCCCTAAGCCTTCAGAGTCATTCCAACCCTGTTGTAAAAGCATTTGAAATCCTATATTATTTCTGGGGATACCATACAGAGTTCTTGCCGGATATTTCCCTAATTTGAATATATGTGAAATAGAAGCTTCATGCTCTCTCATGGTACAAGAAGGTTTTAAGTTACATATCTCACAGTAGGCAGATGTATTACCATTGATTTCCTTTGTAGTTGTAACTTTAACAGAGCTCTCTTCCAGATTTTCAAATTTACCTTTTTTAATTAATAAATTAACAATTATTGGTATGATTATTTTTACTTGCTAAATATAGAGCAGTATTACCTTTACTATCTCTCTTTCCTCTTCTCGCTCCTTTACTAAGTAAATATTTTACAACATTTTTCGAACCAGCAAATGAAGCAACCATTAATAAGGACCAACCATAAATATCGGAAGCATTTACACTTAACCCTTTTTCAATTATGGCTTTTAAACTCTCTTTATCATCCTCCTTGTGCATATTTCATTGCTTTATTCAGCATTTTTTCATCACCAAAAGATGAAAATTTATTTGTTGGTTTATTTTTATTAGATATGACATCACAAATATTTACATCATCATCACTATCGGAACTTTCATCATTATATCTATTATTATCTCGATCACCACAAATATTTGTGTAAAATGTGCTGATACTATCACCACTTTCTCCGGGGGTATTGCACGTGGTCTGGGTATCAATATTTGAGGAATTTACTTCACATGGTGGTGTAGCACTTACAAATTTTTTCATCTTGAAGACTGGTAACTTTACTCCATCTTTCTTATTTCTCTCGTATTCCATAATTATACTTAAAAGGAAATGACAATGTAATAATAAAAACAGTATCTGAAAATAATTCAAAAAATTATTTAAAGTAATTTTTATTAATCTATTTTTAAAAAAATATTTAAAAAAATCTATATACTATAATAATCATTTTTTTTAGTAAAAAAATAAAAAAAAATATAATATATATATATATATATATATATATATAATATATATATATATATATATATATATATATATATATATATATATATATATATATATATATATATATATATTTGGGGCTCAGGTCCATGACTCATTGCCTCGGCCAATTTCTTGGTCTGACTCTGAATCGCAAAAATTAGTCAAGTTTCTGCCCAGTCTAAGTAAAAATTGTCTGAAAGTTTTATACAACTATTTTTCCTACCAATTATTTTATTTTTATTTATTTATATTTTTTGAAATAACTTACCCAAATACTTGTGTAAGTTTAACTTGCATAGAACCAATGAGGGCAATAGTATGTGCAATGACCTTGGCTTGTGCAACAATCCTATATTACTACATATACATGTATATATTATGAAAAAACATTAAAAATAAAAAAAATAAAAATTTAACTTTTAAGAAAATCAAATTTAAAGATTCAGAAAATAGACGTCTAACTAAGCAAGAATATTTTCTAAATTAAAAACCAAAGAATAAGACCAAAAAATAAGGTAATCAATAAAATAAAAATATTTTACGAGTAAATCTTGTTAAATCCACTCCATCCTGCAGAATATTTTATGTCCTAAGATTCAAATGAAATATGTCTTTCACTAAACTTAGTAATTATAACAAGCATTCTACAAGTCAAGATAATGAGTTTGTAAACCTTTTTCAATTGATGATAAAAAAGAAAATCTATAAAAATAGCAACTTTGGTGTGAGGATTCGGTTTAAATGCACAGGAAATATTTAAGTTTGAAAAAGATAAATAAAAAATTTTTTTTTAACGTATAGGTGTTTTAGTGCTTTTAAAATTAGTCTTTGAAACTGTAATCAAAGTTAACATTACTCAAGTTGCGATTATAAGTTAAAGGAATAACAACATTTCTAAGAGGAAATTAGGTCTTCATAGAGTTTTTTAATCTAACTATACAAGTCACTGACATGCCGTAATATCTAATGAAATAAGATGTTTTTTTTCTATAGATTACCCTCATTATAAGGGAGAGGTTGAAATTGTGAAAATAAAAGTTGATACAGGACAATATTTTATACTGCAAGGAGTATTTTAAAGCACAAAAATACTTTTCGTAATTGAACAGTAAACAATTCAGAACACCTATGCTACGTAAACTTCAAATGTGACAGATTCCCTACTTCTGCCAATCTTCTGGTAATGGTGTCCCAGAAAAACAACCAATTTAAAAGTTTCAATGCTGACTTTACCTCAAATGATTTTTTAAATAATGAATTTGACTCATTTTTATACAAATCTCTTTAACTCTAATTTGAATTAAAAATTTTTATCTCTTTTTGTTAACTGAAATTGTGATTCACTTTCAACAAGAGATAGTTATAAGTATTTAGTTCACAACCTTCTAAAACTAGTACTTAGCAAACAGTAGGTCTATAATAAACTATAGAATAACTGATATACTCTCAATCTATCAGTAAAACATAACTTGAGGATATATGAATAATGCTAACCTAGGACAGATAGGATTGACAGAAAATATAAAAATTTTATAGTTTTGCAACAAACGATTATGATAATGAATTGTTAAATTGGTTCTCATTCTACACCATTGCACTCTTGTTTTCAAATCCAATAATCATACTTGTTGCTCTGTACTACAATGTCTCCAAATACCAAACTACTGCCTCAAAGATTTGTCAGCACTACAATTCTCGAATCAAAAGCCAACATATTTCAACCACAAATAACAAAACTATAGCTACATATATAACATGCCAACTATGCACTGCTAGTCATATTTACCACATGCAAGTTAACTTTAATAATTAATTACCATCCCACTACTTAGGCTTAGTTCTGATATATTTTAAGATGCTCAGATGAAGAGAGGCTAAGGGAATTAAGAATATTTTTATTGAAAGGCTATTTCTTCGAGGGAATATAAAAGTTCATA
>SEYY01020393.1:65000-72500 GCA_009176605.1 Armadillidium nasatum | reverse complement strand
TCTTACACAGTAGTTGCATTGAATAAAAATCACGTACAGCGAGAAGTGCCTCTTCTACACAGGTAACATACACAATGTTGAAATAACTTCAAGTACACATGCATTATAAGTACATTAACATTCATCACCTTAAAAGGTACTTAACAGTACAAATACGTTAGTTAAAAGGAAGTCAAAAACTACAAATGCATTACAGTACTTTTTTAAATAGGTTTTCAAAGGAACAAGTACTTTACCATAAAATGTACTCAAAGTACAAATAAATTACTCTAATACAAAGTTATTTAAAAATAACTCTTCATGACCTTCCTAATTCAATAATACAAAATAAATTACTGTAAAAATTGCCCCTAAAAGTTACTAAAAAATTAACTTTTTTTTCACCTTTTTATGATGATAATAAATATAAGTTGTTAAAAGTTACTCAAAATTTAATCTTATTTTTTGATCTTTCCAAATTCAATGATGAAAATATAGAACAGTGTAGGTACATGATATGACGAATAATAGACCCTGAAGAAGGGAAAGATGACTTACAGTCAACTCACGCATTCTGAAGGCGTATCAAAAAGGGCCTTCAAAGATACATGAAATTCCAACTGAACTTTTAGTATTATTATTTCAAACTACGCAGATGAAAATTAACTGTACACAATACTTTAAGCAATTACATAATTCTTACACACACCACCTCATGGTGGAAGGAAGAATATCTACCACAGGTTAAGAATTCCTGCCCTACTTTTTAACTACCCTAACTGCGATGGTGTATAGGCTCCACATCTACCTGTCTACTGGTGTAATTAAACTAACTTATATAACAATTCATAATCCTAATTAATAGAATAGAGAGCTTTGCTTTACTATATTTGTAATACCAAAATATTTTTTTTTCAAAAATAAACAATTAAAAATGTAACATATATATATATATATATATATATATATATATATATATATATATATATATATATATATATATATATATATATATATATATATATATATATATATATAATATATATATATATATATATATATATATATATATATATATATATATACAAGGTCACCAAAAATGTGGATGTAAATAAAAGGTTAATTGATGGGTTGGTTACGATATTGTGATAGCTGGCAATAAGGGCATAAGGGCATAAGGGCATGAAATTTATAGCAAGATCTCAGAGGTTATGACAAATCACTTGAAGTGTGTATTAAAATTATTCGAGAGGGTCCTATTCCTCTTTTTAAATTTTGAATCTATAGAGCGAACCAATCAGAGGTCAGGGGATTTAATAATTCCGAATTTGTAAGTGACTTAAAGCAAAAATGGCCGACATGAGTGGAGCTATGAGATTTGAAAAAGCAAAAAAAAGTATTGTAAAAGTGACTCTCAATTTAAAATATAAATAACTTTAATGGCTATAAAAAGATGTTATCTAAACTGGTGATTTACAATGTAACATTAAAACACACACAAAAAATATTATATTTGTGATATTTGTTGTTTCAGTAGTTTATAATATATATTATCAGTCATCCCTGTTGATATATTTATTTGAATACCGAATATATATTGTTGCTTCCGATTTGATTTATAGCTGTTCTTCTTTTAGTCATATATCATATTGGTGACCAACATTAATCAATTGACTTTGATTTTGGTGACCCCGGAGTGACTTGAACACCCAACCTTCTGATTACCGAATATATATATATATATATAATATATATATATATATATATATATATATATATATATATATATATATATATATATATATATATATATATATATATATATATATATATATATATATATATATTATATATATATATGAGAAAGAAAAATTGCTCAATTATATATATTAAATCATTTTACTGCGCAAGGGTGTGTGCGTGGCATACTTTGAAGGAACACAGGTGTAAAAAGAGGCAAGGTATTTGAGTATGTGTCATAAAAACATCTTTGGGGAAGGATGGGTATGCGAGGGTACAACGGGCATTTAAGGGTGTGCGAGGGTATTAGATGCTTGAAAGTATGTAATGGATTGTTAAGGTCTGACAAGCCCTTAGGACTTAGAGAACATAATGGTAATTATTTACTTTATCTAATCTTTAGATAAAAGTTTTGTACCTTATCAGTATATTTCGAAAAGGGGTCAGGGTTCGGTGCAAATCATGTCACTTTTAATTTGAATGTTCAAGAAAAAATATTTTCGCTTAATACCAATCTTAAATTATAACCTTTTTCTAAGGACATTCTACTTTAACCTTAATGAATGCTAAAGTCGATAATTTATCGTTATTTTTTGGATAACCTCCTCTTGGATTCAGTTATTACCAAAGGGGTGGAAACCTACAATTTTATAGTCAACCTGAGTGACAACCAACAACCTTAATAAAAAATAAACTCAACAAAAAAATTCCAACCAGTTCTTACTTCTCTATGAGTTATTACTATGATTAAATCCTAATAGTCCCGCTACTGCGGCGGCATTTAACTCTATAACAATTGATATATTAAAAAAAAATCTGCTTGTAACAGATTAATTAACATTTTACAACCAAGGTTGTAGATTCGAAGTTACCGTAACCAATTTAGGGTGGAATTCAGAGACTGAGGGAATAGCTCCTCACCCTCCCCTAATTATTAATTATATTCAACAATGAACAAATGGAATGATATCATATGAACAAAAAGCTAGGCAAGAAAAATGTGATACTTATTAGCATATATATATATATATATATATATATATATATATATATATATATATATATATATATATATATATATATATATATATATATATATATATATATATATATATATATATATATATATATATATATAATATATATATATATATTAAGAATACAATGAAATTCTTTACTGACCATACTGAATAAATAATAATAATAATAATAATAATAATATTTCATAAATACAAGAGAGGCTGAGATCTAAAAAGGGGAATTGGGAAGTTTTGAGTAAGACCTCAAACTCCCGAGGTACTTCCTGTTGAGTACGACCTCAAACTTCCAAGCTACTTCTCGTTGAGTACAACTTCAAACTTCCAAGCTACTTCTTGTTCGAGTACGACCTCAAACTTCCAAAGCTACTTCTGCGTGAAGCACTTTCTCGAACAATGCGACCAACCATCATCTCGTTCAAAGTTCTATGTTTTGTTCTTAGAAAACTTTTAACTGTGTAGTAAGAAAAATTTACTTTACACTTCGCGGTACATTGAGTTTTTTTTCAATGGCTAAATAATATAGGGTACTAAGATCATATTCGGACACTGGTTAGAAAAAGGGGTGGAGTGTGGGGAGGTGACTTTGAAGATGAATGGTATACCCTATGTTCTATATTATTTATAATTTAATTCGTATTTATTTTCACCTTTGAGTTTCTGCGGATGATAACAACCCACCTCATTCCCAACAATGCCCCGGCTACAGTCATGCACCTTTATTTGGATTTCTACGGAGGGCCACCCTACTATGATCACGAGGGTACCACAAGAGTTAAGGTCATCTCTTCTCTCTTTTCATTTAAAGGTATGAGGTGTGTTTAGCGTTGTTTTGTTCTATAGCAGCTAATACATCGTTTCTTAACCGAACAAAGAGTCTACCCTTTTTCCACGGGTTCTGAAGTTGAACGGGTCTGAAATCGTCTCGGAGGCACCGTTCCCTCGCCCCTATCACAGCCACTAAACAAAAGTCTTTTAATTTTTCATTCCCATAAATAGGGCCGTTCTTATTTTTCAGTAGAACAGCCATGTTAAGCTGTTTCACTACTAAGTCTATAACTTCTCGACATGTAGTTCTGGGCGTTACATGTAGTTTGACAGATGTACCAGGAGCTAAGCCTGTATCGTAGGCTGCGTATACCTGTATAATAGCTGGTTCATTCGGCCGCTTCGCCCTCTCCTCTTCTACAGCTGCGGCAGAGCCTTCGATGCTTGTTCCGCCATCAGTTTCGTTGTCATTTGACGAAGAGACTGACCTTAAACTTGCTGGACTCATACTAGAAAAAGAAGCCCCTGATTCGTGACTCATACTACTACTGGCCCTTTTTTCTGTGTTGCCACTAACGGTACTGAATTTTTGAGATGTTAAATTGCTACAACTTGTTGAAGGAGATCCTTTCCCAATAGGTATCAAATTTCTCTCACCTATAGTTCCTCTCGAACTTTTTTCTTCAACTTTAATGCCTAAAGTGTTTAAGGATGTCGACGAGTTGGAATATAAATTATAGTTACTAACTGATGATTTAGAACGAGGTAAAGGTCCGGATCCAGGTAGAGTTTGTTCTGTATCCGATCCTAAGAAGGAAGGGGCACTAGACTTACGAGGTGGTGGTTCAATTTCACTATATTGTTGTAGGAGATAATCGCTTTTGGTGGCCAAGGTATTTTTAGTGTACATATGGGACTCATGAGGGCCTAAGCAGGTATCCTCTGCTTTCCACTGAATAATAGGAGGAATGCATTCATTGGAAGGATTCTGTTGGCTATAATTGTCGCTACTACTGCAAATGGTAAGAGATTCTGAACTTAGAAAGACACAGTCCGAGGTCTTGGACTTTGGTAATCTTGATTCGGAGTCTGATGCCAATTGTCTAATATTTTCAGCAGTTTTAGACTTGAGCATAACTCCGTAATTAGTTTTAATCTTTCCAGAGCTAAACCTCGAATCATAGCTAAACCTTTTATACTCTTTGGACACACTGAGCGAATTTAAAACGTTTTCAGAAGTATCCATGAAAATATTTCCACTTTTCTGTCCTATACTCTGACACAAGAACGTTAAGGGAAGGCCAGTTACGGCCTTGTCTCTAGCAAAAGTTATGACGTCCATAACCCATCGAAATCGTTTCCAAATACCGTCAAGGAGGACTTGGAACTGTTTCAGCTGCCAGAGACGTTCCTTAGCACGCGACACTTCGATCTCGCTGAAGGCTTCTCGACTTGCGTGTTGTGCCATAACCATATCCATTTCTAAGATGTATGAAAGTCTTGTGTACCTACCCAATAAATGCCCTTGGTACGTGCCCATATGGACCATTTCGAAAGTATGAAGAGGTAAAGCCATTAAAGATGCTTGAGTAAGTAAAATATCTTCCTGTCCAGGAACGCAGCAAACCGCGTCAAGAGGGGGAAGCAACAGGTAGTAAAGTAACATCAGAATTAAGCTCTAGAACTTCACCGGTGAATAACCGGTGCAGGCTCCATTTTCCTTCTTCAATATTCAGCTCTTGTAATAAACGTTGAACTCCTGACACAAGCTGTTTCCTCCAAGCTGCTTGAGCTGGGGATGGCGAGTCGTTGTTCTTAGTATTGTCCTTTTCTCCACCTCCTCCTGGATCATCCGATTTTCTCCAAGAATGTTGCTTCAAATTCTGTAGCCACTCCCATTCTTCCCTATGGAAACAAGATGGGATTCAATACATTTTAGAAAGAAACAGTAAAATAGAAATTAATTTTAATAATAATAATAATAATAATAATAATAATAATAATAATAATATAATAATAATAATAATAATAATAATAATAATAATAATAATAATAATAATAATAACTTACTAACCTAGATATGTGAGGGTTGTCTCTGAGTTTTATATGAGGAAACATATTAGGAATTCTGCCGGGGACAATGACTTGTAACTGGTCTACAGAACTCTGAAGCTTGAGGTACCCCAGGTAGAGCCCTCTTCGAAGGGGTACTTGACTTACTTGACTGTATGTAATTTGTTCCTGCAGTGAGTTTATTAGCATATCTCCCGCCGTCAAGGGCGTTTCATTATTTGCTGAATTTGTACCTGTAGAGAGGAAATAGAGATGAAATAGAGAGGAAATAGAGAGGAAATAGAGAGGAAAGAGAGATGAAATAGAGAGGAAATAGAAGAGGAAATAGAGACGAAATAGAGAGGAAATGGAGATGAAATAGAGAGGAAATAGAGATGAAATAGAAAGGAAATAGAGATGAAATAGAGAGGAAATAGAAAGGAAATAGAGAGGAAATAGAGAGGAAATAGAAAGGAAATAGAGATGAAATAGAGATGAAATAGAAAGGAAATAGAGATGAAATAGAGAAGAAATAGAAAGGAAATAGAGACGAAATAGAAAGGAAATAGAAAGGAAATAGAGATTAAATAGAGAGGAAATAGAGATTAAATAGAGATGAAATAGAAAGGAAAAAGAGATTAAATAGAGGAAATAGAAAGGAAATAATAAGGTGGAATGTTGTAGCAGAAATTTCCACCCGCATATATATATATATATATATATATATATATATATATATATATATATATATATATATATATATATATATATATATATATATATATATATATATATATATATATATATATATATATATATATATATATATATATATACTAACTAAATTAATTTAATAAAATAATTTGAATGCTCAAAAGACATGTTAAATTATGCCCATGTAAGTGATCTGAATATAGTTAAAAGGAAGGGATTTAGGGAGTAAGAACTCTTCCCTTTATCCCTAAACCCTAAATTGTCAAGACCTTTGTTAATTATTAATACCTGTAAGACTTTAAACAAGACCCTTACAACCCTTTACAATACCTTGTCCTGTTGTCTTTTTTTCTCTGAGCTTCGCCAACGGCACCCAACGAACATTCATCGCTGAAACTGCTTTCGTTGACTTGACGTGCTTAACTGTACAAAAGACGTAGGTCCCACTCGAGTCCTTTATAGGTTTATGGTAAAATTGTCCGAGGTCTTGTAATCCTAACACCGACTGTAGTAAAATAATAAATTTTGTTTTGTCAGAAACTTTGTTTAATTAATAATATTGGTGAAAAGAACAGAGATTTAGTATATGTTTTATATTTTATTAATAGCAATGAACTTAGAATATTGTTAATTATTTGATTATAAAATTAAAAATCTTCGGATTCTTCTTTTAAAATCTTCAAAACTAGTTCAAATTATTTAATAATTACTTAGAATTTTACAAACAAAGAAAAAAAAAATGTTTTTTTAATAGTTAATTTAACATATATGCTAGGCATATATTAACTCTACATTTACTCTACTGGTAAAGTCTGGAACACACTTCCTTCATCTATTTTCCCAACTACCTATGACTTAAGCACCTTTAAACGCCGTGTATCAGGTCATGTCGGCCTTTAATTTGACCATGTTTCCGACTTCCTCCCAACTCTGGTGGAACAATGGTAGGCCTCTGGCCTTTGCCCACCAGAGGAGAAATAAAAAAAAAAAAAAAAAAAAAAAAAAAGAAAAAACTATTTTAAAGCTTTACTAAGTTTCAAAACTTTCATAGTCTTCCATTTGTATTTCTTTTTCTTTCGTCTAAAAAAAGTTGCTACATAATACTGTATTACGTCACAATATACAAATATTCTTTATGTTAATATAAAGATTTTAAAAAAAATAATAATAATAGTTTTTGTGATATTTTTTTGTTTACGAGGGGGTGAAG
>SEYY01020393.1:47500-60000 GCA_009176605.1 Armadillidium nasatum | reverse complement strand
CCGATTCGAACCCTCGTCGCGTCGATAACTTCTACCGAGGCACTTTGGGGGGCCTTGGGAATTTCTGGTGGGGGGGATGGGGGAGAATATATCAATTTATAATAAAAAAAATGAATTAAAATATATTGTCTGTTAAAATTGTATAATTATGAAAACAGGATATATATATATATATATATATATATATATATATATATATATATATATATATATATATATATATATATATATATATATATATATATATATATATATATATATATATATATATATACGGTATCTACTTCTACCACTTTCGTAGGTCTTGTACCACCACAACATGTAAAATTTTTCCACCACAATATACAAATTCATTTGCTACAGGGCATATATTTACTACAATATACACATTTTTTGCTACCACAACATACCTATGTTACTCTACTACAACATATACACTTTTTACTACCACAACATACCTATGTTACCCTACTACAACATATACACTTTTTACTACCACAACATCCTTATGTTACCCTACTAAAACATATACACTTTTTGCTACCACAACATACCTATGTTACCCTACTACAACATATACACTTTTTGCTACCACAACATACCTATGTTACCCTACTACAACATATACACTTTTTGCTACCACAACATACCTATGTTACCCTACTAAAACATATACACTTTTTGCTACCACAACATACCTATGTTACTACACAACATATACACTTTTTACTACCACAACATATGTTACCCTACTAAAACATATACACTTTTTGCTACCACAACATACCTATGTTACCCTACTAAAACATATACACTTTTTGCTACCACAACATACCTATGTTACCCTACTAAAACATATACACTTTTTGCTACCACAACATACCTATGTTACCCTATGTTAACATACATATTTTCAGTTCAAAACACAATAACACAGAAACCATGAAGTATTAACAAATGTTTGATATATTTTTTTTTTAAATCATTTTTGATGATATCAATAATTTACTCTTAATAAACTACACGTTTCAATTCTTCATCCACAAACCCTTTTTCTATTTCAACAAATCCCTATTTCTTCAACCACAAATCTTTACTCTTTACAAATAAGTACTTACTCTCCTCCCACAAATCTCTATCCTTTAACCATAGATCCTTTTTCTTCACACACAATTCCCTATTATTAAACCATAAATCTCTTTTCATCACCCACAAATCCCTACACTTAAACTATAAATCTTTTTCCTTCACCAACAAATTCCTACATTTCAACCATAAATTTTTTTCTCCACCCACAAATCCCTACACTTTGACCATAAATTCTTTTTCTTCACCCACAATTATCTATATTTTGATCATAAATTCTTTTTTATTCACCTCCAAATCCCTACACTTCAACAATAAATTATTGTTCTTCACTCACAAATCCCTACACTTTAACCATAAATATATTTTCTTCACCCACAATTCCCTACACTTCAACGATAAATCTCTTTTCTCAACATATATTTACAAACTTCAGCTATAATTTTTTTTTCTTCACTCACAAATTCCAATTTTTCAACGATAAATTCTTTTTCTTCACCCACAAATTCCTATTTTTCAACGATAAATCCTCTTTCTTCTCCCACAAATCCCTACACAATATGAAGTTGAGTATTGTCTAAAAGCCTGGCTTTTCGCTTCAAATTCACCTCTATAATTCATACAACTTTGTACTCAATAGGTAAAAAATATTGTAATAAACTTTGACAAAAAACATTTATTTCTCCTGCTGGGGAGAACTACCAATATTAAGCATTTAGCCGTAGCAAAATCAGGACGCCCTACGAAAATATAAATAGGATACTCACGTAATTTTTCAAGGCCACTCTTCATCTTCCGGAGGAACTTGACCCTTCTTTCCCATTTGAGATGCTCCTTCTCGGTCTCCTTCGGGTAATTCCCTCCCACCATCGCTCCAGAAAGTTCTGATCTCTTCTTCTCAGCGCTGAAGAGCAAGTCATCGAGATGATGCGCAAGATCTCCTAATAATAATAATAATAATAATAATAATAATAATAATAATATAATAATAATAATAATAATAGGTAACTCTCTCTCTCTCCTTCCCCACCTACAACAGCTGTAATGAAAGGAATAAATTTTTTTTTTTTTTTTTTTTTTTTCAATTATTTTCGTTCGCGAAAATAGCCATGCCTTATTTTCAACATCAAAGAGAACGTGTCTAAATTGTTTTTCAGCTTCACCGCCGAAAAAATAAAAAAATAAAAATTGATGTAAATGAAAAATTTTAAAAATTTAGAATTATAATAATTAACAATAAAATAATTACTTCACATGAAATTTCTTAATTGTAATTTATAATTATTTAACATAATAATAAAATAATACTGCTTACATTAGCGATTTTAATTTAAATAGACGAGAAATAAAACTTAAAATATTCAAACTTCGATTTAAAAATTATGGGCAGAAACACGATCTAAAAGTGAGTAACATTATATCAAATGGAAAAAAAAAACGAAGTAGGGAGGGGAATTCCATGGCACAGAAAATGCTGTAAAAAAAAGGCAGGTATATTGCGGTATTTGACTACCGCTACTACTATTACTAATAATAATTATTAATAATATCAAATGGAAAAAAAAACGAAATAGAAAGGGAACTCCATAGCACAGAAGTTGCTGAAAAGAAGGCAGGTATTTTGCGTGTATTTATATGACTATCGCTACTACTATTACTAATAATTAATAATAATAAATATAAAAACCGAAGTAGAAGGGGAACTCCATAGCACAGAAGTTGCTGAAAAGAAGGCAGGTATATTGCATGTATTTATTTATATAGCAACTACTACTAATAATAATAATTAATAATAATAACATCAAAATTAGTTTTACTTTTTTCCTTTTTTTCAATAAATAAAAAAATAAATAAATAAATATACCCTAATCAATAAACCTATTAAAACAAAAGTTCATTTCAAAATAATAATAATAATAATAATAATAATAATAATAATAATAATAATAATAATAATAATAATAATGATAGTAAAAATAATAATATTTACTTTCATTTCTTAATATTTATTTACTAATAGTATTTACTTTCACAGATGAAAAGGTGGGTAGGGGGTAGGGGTATTATGGGTACCTTTACAACTACCTACCGGCATTTGATTCTGTGGCCCCAGCTTGCTGTAAGGTCCTTACAATGGACCAATTCCCGGTCAGGACGGCGATGTCCAATACTGTAAAGCCATCCTGATTGACACTGAAAACAAATAATAATAATAATACTAATAATAATAATAATAATAATAATTCATTTCATAAAGCTTTATTCAGAAAATGGTACATTTACAGGTTGAAAGTTTAATAGTAGGTCCTATTCTACTAAATTCAATAATAATCTTAATAATATCGTGACTGTCCACTTCACTGAAAAGGGGCTGCTGGGGGAAAACACTGCGGTTTCCATAATAATATTTACTCGCCTGAGTCTATATCAAACCTATACAATCATTTCTCCTACATATATATCGGATATA
This sequence comes from Armadillidium nasatum, assembly GCA_009176605.1. Lineage (NCBI taxonomy): Eukaryota > Metazoa > Arthropoda > Malacostraca > Isopoda > Armadillidiidae > Armadillidium > Armadillidium nasatum. The sequence goes on along the minus strand of SEYY01020393.1, from coordinate 56,444 downwards.
TTAATTACCCTACGTAAGCCTACATTATTTTATGGACTCCCCCCCTGTTCCTGTCCACCACCCCCCACAAACACACACACTACCTAACGGAAATTTTGGGCATGGCAGAGTATGACCAAAACCCCCTACCAAACTACCCACCCACACTCAGGGTAATCATAACGGGCTATACGATGTATGAATTATTATATATTCAAATCAGGCTGACTGACGGATTTAATAATAATAATAATAATAATAATAATAATAATAATAATAATAATAATAATAATAAAAATTAGATTTAAATATTACCGTATCCGTAACTGCGCGAATGCGCAATGCAAAATTCATTAAAACTATTAATAGATCAAAAAATCGAATAAAACCCCAAATATATAATATATATATATATATATATATATATATATATATATATATATATATATATATATATATATATATATATATATATATATATATATATATATATATATATATTTTTTTTTAGAGAGAGAGAGAGAGAGAGAGAGAGAGAGAGAGAGAGAGAGAGAGAGAGAGAGAGAGAGAGAGAGAGAGAGAGAGAGAGAGAGAGAGAGAGAGAGAGAGAGAGAGAGAGAGAGAGAGAGAGAGAGAGAGAGAGAGAGAGAGAGAGAGAGAGAGAGAGAGAGAGAGAGAGAGAGAGAGAGAGAGAGAGAGAGAGAGAGAGAGAGAGAGAGAGAGAGAGAGAGAGAGAGTTGACTGGGGTAAGGGTACTGTCTGGGGGGGGGGAAGTAATAAGTCCCTATAAAAGAGAAATTATTGAAGAACACTTTCAAAAAATAAAAAATAAATAAATAAAAAAAATAGTTTCAAAATGAATAAATAATAATTTCTTTGTTTCTTAGACACACACACACACACACACACACACACACACACACACAAACACACACACATACATACATACATACACACACGAGTACAATACGAGTTGCGGGGTACAAAATATTCAAAAATTAATGTTTTAATCAATTCTTAAGAACAATAAAAACCATGGTCAGAAAAAAGTAGTTAAATATTAAAATTTGTCGCTAAAATATTATTAAATAAGTGGTTTTCCGTTAATTTTTGTAGCTAATAAATAGTGATTTTTAGCTACTTTATCACTAAAATAAATATATTTATATAAACTATTTTACCGCTAAAATTATATATATATATATATATATATTAATATATATATATATATATATATATAATATATTATATATATTATATATATATATATATAATATATATATATATATATATATATATATATATATATATATATAAGTAGTATACCTGGCACTTTCGGCAGGTGCCAGATTTAGCTACTTTTCAAAAATCTGGCAACCTTTATATATACTGTACCTGTTAATACTGAATGTGTTATTCTGTAAGATAGTCCTAGCCTTCTCCAGCTGGCCATATTCCACGGCGTTGAAGAGGGCTGAAAATATTATTATTATTATTATTATTATTTTTATTATTATTATTATTAAATTTTTTAATTTGAAAGTCGTAATAGTTACAGGGAATATAAACCATCATTGAACGGAACTTGCGTTCTACTAGATACTATATATTTGGAATGGGAGTTCCAGTATATTGAACATACAGTATATGGAATTCTAATTCCAGAACAAAGATGTGAACCCATATGGAAAGGCGGGAAATAGTGGAAATTCTTCTTCAGAACTGAGATCTGGAACCAATTGGTTTCAAATATAGAACTCGAGTTCCAGTACAAAAATAAAGGATCCAATTGAAAAGTTCATAGATGTGGAATCTGGATTCCAGTATATAGTAAACTACATATATAGAACTCGAGTTCCAGTACCAATATATGGAACAATTAGGGGAATTTGGGTTCCAGTGGTTCTATACTGTATAGAACAATCACTAGAACTCTAAGTTCCTATACAAACATAGCTCTAGTAGCGCTACAAATATAAGGAACCAACTGGGAAGAAAGGTACATAAATGTTGGAAATTATGTTCCAGTTAACAGCAATAAATTTAGAACTCTAGTTCCAGTACCAATATATAGAACAATAAAGAAGCAATGTGCATAGAACCCATTTCAATTTCGTTCCAATAAAAATAACAATATAGACAACAGAAATAGAACTCAAGTTCCGAGATGTAAAACCAATTGAGAAGAGAAAGGAACAGAATAGTAGAACTCTATTCCAGTACAAAGATCCCTGAATTAATTGGGAACAAAGTGTATAGAACAAGATCTGGAATTTGGGTAGCACCAGTGAATAAGTATAAAATAAACGTTATACAGTATATAAGATTTCCCACTGAAACATGACTAACTAGTCATGCTATTATTATTATTATTATTATTATTATTATTATTATATTATTTTATTATTATTAATTAATTTTTTTTTTTTTTTTAATAATTAATAATAATAAATAAAAAAATAAAAAATAAATAAAAAATAAATAAATAAAAATAAAATAAAATAAAATAATAATAAATAATAATAATAATAATAATAATAATAACTAATACATAAAAATAATAACACTAATAATAAATAATAATAATAATAATAAATAATAATAAAATCTGCTGCAAAGCCCTTTTTGCTTTTACTTTGCGCACTATATTATAATATAATATAATAATGAGAGAGAGAGAGAGAGAGAGAGAGAGAGAGAGAGAGAGAGAGAGATAGAGAGAGAGAGAGAGAGAGAGAGAGAGAGAGAGAGAGAGAGAGAGAGAGAGAGAGAGAGAGTAAATTAACTATATCAGAACATATATTAAAAATGAGGGTATTAAAGTGTAACAGATATCAAAGTTTATAGATAGCAATCAAAGTGTATAAACAGAGATCGAAGTGAATACATAACCGTCAAATAGATATCAAAGTGTATGGATAGACATCAAAAAATAGGTATCAAATCGTATACCGTAGATAGGTAGATAAATAGATACCAACAATAGATAAGAATAGGTAGATAAATAGATATCAAGAATACACATCAAAGTGTCTTCATAAATACGGTATCAATTAGATAGCTGCCAAATAGATATCAATAACGTACATTAAAATTTATAGATATAAACTAAATAGATATCAAAATGAATAGATATTAAATAGATATCAATAACGTACATTAAAATTTATAGATATAAACTAAATAGATATCAAAATGAATAGATATTAAATAGATATCAATAACGTACATTAAAATTTATAGATATAAACTAAATAGATATCAAAATGAATAGATTTTAAATAGATATCAAATAATAGATACATTAAAATTTATAGATATAAACTAAATAGATATCAAAATGAATAGATATTAAATAGATATCAATAACGTACATTAAAATTTATAGATATAAACTAAATAGATATCAAAATGAATAGATATTAAATAGATACCAATAACGTACATTGATATCATTAATAGATAAAAAAGATATTAAAGTATATAGATATATATTAAATAGATATCAAAATGCTGAGATAAAACCTAAATGGATATCTAAATTAGATATCAAACATTTCAAAGTGCATAAATAGATATTAGATAGATAACAAGGTATATATATATATATATATATATATATATATATATATATATATATATATATATATATATATATATATATATATATATATATATATATATATATATATATATATAATATATAATATCAAAGTTTATAGATAAAATAGATATCAAAATACATATTAAAGATATGTGAGAATCATATTTTTCACCTCCCTGTATCGGGACATATCGACCCTTAACTTAGACTAAATTTTCGTTTACACCAGAAAAAATATAAAATATCTTAAAAAACAAAAGAAGAAAGAAAGAAAAAGATGAGTCATAGAGAGTGGAAACAGGAGCGTAAATTAACTGCCCAACGATTCCCAACGAAAAGACTAACGAATCCCCAACGAAAGACTAACGAATCCCAAAAGGAAGACCAACAAAAGTCTAAAGAATCTCCAAATGAAAGATTAAAGAACCCCAACGAAAGCTAACGAATTCCAACAAAAGATTAACGAATCCCCAACGAAAGACTAGCGAATTCCAACGAAAGATTAAAGAATCCCCAACGAAAGACTAGCGAATTCCAACGAACCTAACGAAAGACTAACGAATCCCAAAAGGAAGACCAACAAAAGTCTAAAGAATCTCCAAATGAAAGATTAACGAATCACCAACGAAGGCTAACGAATTCCAACTAAAGACCACGAATCCCCAACAAAAGATTAACGAATCCCCAACGAAAGACTAGAGAATTCCAACGAAAGATTAAAGGATCCTAACGAAAGACTAACGAATTCCAACGAAAGACTAACGAATCTCCCAAAGAAAGACCAAAGAATCCTCAACGAAAGACCAACCGAATATCCAACACAAGGCCAATGAATCCCAAACGATAGACTAACGAATCCCAACGAAAGACTAACGAATCCCAACGAAAGACTAAAGAATTCTTAACAAAAAACTAACGAATCCCCACCAAAGACTAACGAATTCCTAAAGACCAACGAATCTTCAATGAAAAGACTAGCAAATTCTCTTCGAAAGATTAACGAATTCCCAACGAAAAAAAAACGAATCCCCATCGAGAGATCAGTGAATACTCAACGAAAGACCAACCAATCCCAAAGAAAGACTAACGAATCCTATCGAAAGCCTAGCGAATACCAACGAATTTCCAAAGAAAGATCAACGAATCTTCAATGAAAAATCAACGAATCTCAAATGAAAGACTAGCATATTCTCTACGAAAGATAAACGAATCCCTAACGAAAAAAATCAACGAATCCCCAAAGAGAGACCAAACAATCCCAAAGAAAGACTAACGAATCCATAACGAAAGACTAGCGAATACCAACGAATCCACAACAAAAGATTAACGAATCACAACGAATTCTCAAAAATCAACGAGTCTTCAATGAATCCCAACGAAAGACCAACGAATTCCCAAAGTTCAACGAGTCTTCAGTGAAAAACCAACGAATCCCCATTTAAAGACTAGCAAATTCTCTGCGAAAGATTAACGAATCCCAACGAAAAAACAACAAAAGATTAACGAATTTCCATGCAAAGACTAACGAATCTTCAATGAGAAACTAACGAATAAACAATTCTATACGAAAGATCAAAGAATCTTCAATGAAACCCAACGAAAGTGAAATGTAATCATCATCATTATTATTATTATTATTATTATTATTATTATTATTATTATTATTATTATTATTATTATTTCTTACCTATTTAAATGTATGTTTAATTTATTTGTCTTTTCCAAATTCTTTTTTTCTGTCTTGCTGATGCCTCTCCCATCTCCTAAGACGTCCACATTCGACCACCCTGTAATTTGATATATATATATATATATATATATATATATATATATATATATATATATATATATATAATATATATATATATATATATATATATATATATATATATATTATATATATATATATATATATATATATATATATATATATATATATATATATATATATATATATATATATATATATATATATATATTATATATAATATATATATATATATATATATATATTATTATTATATATTATATATATATAAATATATATATATATATATATATATATATATATATATATATATATATATATATATATAATATAATATTGTATATTTACCATTATTTATTATAAAAACGAGATAGAATTTGATAAATATGGCCAAGTACACACACACACACAAACACATACACAGACGCACGCACGCACGCTCATATATATATTATATATATATATATATATATATATATATATATATATATATATATATATATATATATATATATATATATATATATATATATATATATATATATTAGGGATGGAGCGATACCAAAATTTTTACCGATACCGATACTTAAAAATTCCCCGATACCGATACCTAAAAATAGGCCAATACTTGCCGATACTACTACCGATACCGATACTTTACTCTTGTCCAAAAATTTTACCGATGCCGATACCGATACTCAAAAATATGCCGATACTGCCGATACCGATACTTCACTCCATCCCTATATATATATATATATATATATATATATATATATATATATATATATATATATATATATATATATATAATATATATATATATAATATATATATATATATATATATATATATATATATATTAATATATATTATATATATATTTATATATATATATATATATATATATATATATATATATATATATTTAATTATATTATACTGGAATTTAATATAATTAATAAATTTAGCATAAATTATATATAAAAATATTAATTAACATCAAATTAATATTTAGTCTCCATTGTTGCTTTAGATAATATATATATATATATATATATATATATATATATATATATATATATATATATATATATATATATATATATATATATATATATATATATATATATATATTTGGATATATATATGTAGAATTAACGAAGACAGAGCGTGTCTTTGCTTACTGAAGATCCGTACTGAAGATCTGTACCGAAGATCTGTACTGAAGATCCGTACCGAAGATACCCCACTATGAATGCTTCGTACGAAATATGAAGACATTGAGTTAATCATTGATGAACATTTAATTATTAATTATTAATATTTTTAACAATTTTTTAAATTATTAATTGTATATTTTTTTTTTTAATGACGTGTACAATTTTTCTTAAACTTTATATATTTTTTATTGTTACTATGAATTAATGTTTTTTTGTTTATTTTTCTTTTCATTTTAACCCTTCTAACACCCCACCCCACTCCCTGTCTTCCAGTCCCCCAACCCACCCCCACCAAGGGGTTTCAATGCGCTAAATTTGGCAAATTTGATAGATAACTAATATCAATCGAGTTGGTCACCCCTTTATACATTTTTGAGTGTTGTACTTGTACAGTGGTACGTAACGGGGTACTGAGATTAATATTTAATATATCTCATAATAAATACAGATTCTTCAATAGTTAACCATAGTGGGAGCTTGAGAACGTTTTGTGTGGTTATTGGGAGTGAGTGGGAATTCCTTAAAAGGGGGGAAATCCCTAAAAGGGGAAAAATCCCTAAAAGGGGGGAAATCCCTAAAAGGGGGAAATCCCTAAAAGGGGGGAAATCCCTAAAAGGGGAGTAATCCCAAATTCCATAAGCATTAAAATGGGTAATGAGTAACTTGTCTGTACAATATAGGCACACTACAAAAATTGTCCTAACGAATCGTTGGGACATGTGGCAACAATATTATATAAGCTGGACTTGAACTTGTATTACAATGTCTTCAGCACAATCTCGGATTCCGTCTCATCAGAAATCCAAAGTAACTGGGACCGGAGTCGGATTCCGGAGTCGGATTCCGGAGCCGGGTTCCGTAATCCTGGTTTAAAAAGACTCGATCCACATTCACAAGCGTTAACGTATTTTCTGTAGAATAACAAGTATAGGGTCCTTGGGTTTATTAAGGGTCCTTAAGGATATTGACACAGCTTCCAAAAGGATATTGGCACTATCCTCAAAGCTTCTGACACCGTATCCTCGAGGATATTGGCACAGAATCCTCAGGATTATTAACACTGTGTTCTCATGGCTATAAAGTCGGACTCCTCAAGGATAATGACGCAGTATACTAAAGGGCTATTGAGACAGTGTTCTCAAGGCTAACGAGGTGATCTCCTGAAGGCTAATGATACAGCGTTAGTAAAGATGTCCTTAAGTCTATTAAGATGGTGCCCTAAGTTTACAGTGTCCAGAAAATTTTTGACATTGTCTTCAAGGTTATTGGTATAGTATCTTCAAAGCTATTCATAGTATCCTCAGAGTTATTTTAAAGATGCCCTCAGAACTATTGACACAGTGTCCTTACGGATACTAGAACAGAGTTCTCAAGACTATTGAATATTGATAGTGTCCTCGTGGCTACTTCCACAGCGTCTTTAAAGTCATTGACATATTGTCCTTAAGGCCATTGACACAGTGTCCTCACGTGACGAAATTTCATTATTCATTTCCTGTACTCATGAACAAAAAAGACACAGTACTATTTTTTTTTTTTTTTTTTGCAATCTTTACAATTTGCAGGAAGGTTTTTATTATTTCCCTACTTAAATACTCCTACGTTTCTGAAAACGTAGTTAATGTATACTATTAAAGGAACTTAATTCTTTGACATAGGGCATCTCCCCTACTAGCCCCCCCCCCTTGCAAAGACTGGCACAAGTTGGAATTTTTAAAATTTCGTAATATATGCGGATAATGTTCTACATATTGTCCTTCATTCTGAAAATGCTGTACGAGCTGAATTTAAAACTACTTCCGCTCTATTTAGCTTTCCTCCCCCACCATCTTTAAACTCCCCCCCTCTCCCAACTCCTAAACGGTTTAAAATTTTGGACTTGTGACGTCTGTCCTTCACGTGATGGAATACAAAGTTATTATACCTGAAAATAACGGAAACATTTTAATCTTGAGAGTTTAAATAGTAGGTAAATTATTACTTTCAGTAGGTAATGCCTACTAAAAAGAGAATTACTTCTATCAGCTTTCTAAAGAAAAGTCTATCATACCTTTTGATAAATAAATAAAAAAATTAAAGAAAATAAAAAAAAAATAAATAAAAAAATCCAGTTAATTAAATCAAAGCTAGCGAAGAACAACCTAGGCCTAACAGCCTAACACGATGGAATGTCATTAGAGGATTAAAACTTCAACTTAAAATAGATTCTTTGTCAGCATAGATAGATAGATAGATAGATAGATAGATAGAGAGAGAGAGAGAGAGAGAGAGAGAGAGAGAGAGAGAGAGAGAGAGAGAGAGAGAGAGAGAGAGAGAGAGAGAGAGAGAGAGAGAGAGAGAGAGAAGAGAGATAGAGAGAGAGAGAAGAGA
>SEYY01020393.1:40000-42500 GCA_009176605.1 Armadillidium nasatum | reverse complement strand
GAAAGAGCGTGGGGAAGATCAAGCCAAAAAATTGATTGCATTTTGCACAGAGAAATGAGTATTGGATGTTACGAAGAACAGGTTTTGTAAGATTCCAGGAATGAAATATAAATCGTATGAGTTTCTGAAGTTTGAAAACGAAGATAATTCCTGAAGGTATCCCTGCAGCAAATAGCGCGATAACAAGCAGAGTTAAACCAAGGTTTGTAAGATTTAGTAGAAGGGAAAGATTATAGAATGTACGTCTCCATGCCACAGAGAATCACCTCAGCAATTCGCTCTGCACACTTCGAGGGACCCCTTCCACGGAAACAATAATTAATTCACAGGAAATCAAAGAAGTACGATCGCAAGTCCGACCAGCTTGTGAATCGAAATGTCACAAAAATTTCCCCGGAATAGACAGGGGTCTTTCTTGTGGACGACTTGAAAAGACAGAAGAGGATACAAAGATGAGACAGTGATCGGTAAAACCTAGAGAAAGGTTGAGTTTAACAGTATAAGAAGAAGGATTAAATGTTAGAAAAAGGTCTAGAATGTTGGGCTCATCTCCAAGATGATCAGGATACGAGTAGGGAGCTGCAGCAAATTCTCAAGGTCGTTTTGGATAGCGAAATGGAAGGTACGTTTACCAGCTGTATCATGAGAACTAGAAGAAAGCCATTGGCGGTGGTGAACACTGAAATCACCTAATATGAATATGAACCGACCGGGGCCCGACTAAAAATCAGGGCAAACCGGGGTTTGCCTGCCGGGGTTAAAATGGCAAATTATACTTATTAATGGTGGATTAAATCAAACCAAATGTATGAAAATTATGGTTTTTTTCTTTGCTTTTCAATATTTTTTTCCTTTTCTGTTTCTTTTGACCGCTCCTCTTCTGCTAGTGAATGTTCATCTTTGTGTTTTGATTTTAGATTCCCCCATAAAGATTTGTTTGAAATTTTTTTACTTGGGGCACCAAGAGGTTATCTTCTAATTTCCTGACCGCACATGTTACATTTAGCTATTTCAAGCCTATCCAGAAACACTGAAAAGTATTCCCATACCGCTGAAGCTGATCTTTTAGCCATAGTGACTGAAAGTATAAACAAAATAATAACTTTGAAATAATGTAGCTAAATGATATTTGGAATTTAGATAGTCAAAGAATTTAGGATAGTCAGTAGAATTAGGAGATAAATAAACAGAACAAATGAATTTAGTGGTAGAATGGTAAGAGCTTAAGCCACAAGCTGGTCAAATTCAGAAGACTCAAAATTAGATCGTTGCGCACATTCGCACAACAACCTCCTTCGGCTTAAAATTGAGGATAGAGACAGTAAAAGAAAACAGAAAATGGTTTGCTATCAGAACGCTCAATTACCTGAGTTTCTATAAAGAATAAGAGGTTAGATCTAAAAGAAGAGAGGTGGTGTTCAACAAAATGAAAATTGTATTGAAGACCGCGAATGTTGCAGAAATTAATGAAGAAAATAGATCATACATAGGGCAAGTCGGATGCAAAGTCTTGGTGGCACCAACCCTATATCACTTATCTATAGTTTTGTTTAGCAATGTGACTACAAAATAATTAGGTATTACCGATACCACTAAGCCTAAATTTTATTTTCATTGAATATTTTCAATCTTGTTTCAAGCTTCCTGAGTTCAGTAAAAAAAACTGGTATCGGACTATAGGTATCGGTAAATTCTAGAGGTATCGCATCGGTATCGGTAAATTCTAGAGGGTATCGGTATCGGTAAATTCTAGAGGTATCGTATCGGTATCGGTAAATTCTAGAGGTATCGTATCGGTATCGGTAAATTCTAGAAGTATCGTATCGGTATCGGTAAATTCTAGAGGTATCGTATCGGTATCGGTCAAAATTTTGGTATCACTCCATCCTTAAAAAGTACATAAATTATATACTAATAATAATCAAAATAATAATAATATTAATAAAATTAATAATAATTAATAAAAAATAACAATTACAAAGAACAATAAAAAATTATTATTTTTTTATTGTTTTAAACATTATAATTATTATCATTTTTATTATTATTATTATTATTATTATTATTATTATTATTATTATTTTATCATCATAAGGTCAATGATTTTAATCTTTCCTATTAAAAACTAATGAGCAAAACGTGCCCTAATAAAATCGTCCTCTTATAACACGTATAAAACACATAAGACGTTTAACACGTGCTAAAACGTGTTAAAACTCTATTATAACACGTTAGAAGCATCGATCCTAAATTTCATTCATTCATTGTTCAAATTTTGACGTATTGCAGGGATGTTTTTATTATTATTATTATTATTATTATTTTATTATTATATTAGTAGTAGTAGTAGTAGTAGTAGTAGTAATAGTAGTAGTAGATGATAAAAATGATTTTACTATTACTGAAGAAAATTATTCTACTAATACTATTACTACTAATATTAATAATAATAATATATTTAAGTTTGCTATTGCAAAACTTATAATGATATTACTACTGT
>SEYY01020393.1:22500-37500 GCA_009176605.1 Armadillidium nasatum | reverse complement strand
GTGTGTGTGTGTGTGTGTGTGTGTGTGTGTGCGTGCGTGCGTGTGTGCATGCGTGCGTGTGTGTATGTGTGTGCGTGTTTCTGTGCGTGCGTGCGTGCGTGCGTATGTGTGTGTGTGTGTGTGTGTGTGTGTGTGTGTGAGTGTGTTTAATATAGTTTTCTTTTATTTCTTGAAATTAGAGTCCTGGTTCCTGAGCGTCCGGAGCTGTCTAAGTTTTATATTCAGCTCCGCAGTCTTCAGTTTGATTTTCGAAGTCCTCCGTACACCTACGATCAAGTTTAACCTTGGTTTAATATTTTAATGTATTCGTTTATTATGAGTTATCATTTTAAATCTAGTAGATAGGGTTTCAAACCACAGTGCGTTTTATTTATTTATTTTATTTTTTATCTCACTAAAGAATAATACCTCACTCCAAACATTGCTTTTGGAGCTAAATGGGAGCTAAATTGACATTACAGAGCTAAGTCAGTATTCCGACTAACAGAGTCTGTGCAACAGCTTGACACAAAAGAAATAAGAAAGGTTGAACCCCTGCCATAAACCAAATACATTTCTACTTTGATATGATATATAAAAAAACGCATTTTGAATCACTTGTTCAGTATTTGAAGTAATAATGATTCCATGGTTTAGTTAAAAGAAATAATGATTCACTAATACCTGATCTTTAATATATGATTCCTTAATTGGTATTAAAGAAATTAAAATTCATTGGTCTCATAAATAAGGAATTATGATTCCTGGTTTATTATAAGAGGAATAATGGTTTAATTTTAATAATTTTCATTTTCATTTTCAATTTATTTTATATATATATATATATATATATATATATATATATATATAATATATATATATATATATATATATATATTAATATATATATATAATATATATATATATATATATATATATATTATAATTAATTTTTTTTTTTTTTTTTTTTCAATTTACATGATGCTAATTTAATTTCTTTTTTAATTGCAATTTATTATTACTTAAATAATAAATAAATTTAAAAATTTTAAAAATTTAAATAAGGTCAAAAATATGTAAGGTATTAAAATTAAAAATTAAAAATTTTTTTAAAAATAATTTTGAAAAAATAATATTTCAAATATATTTTCTTTAAATAATTTACAAAGTTGCCAAAATTATACCATGACTCAAATTCAGAATAACAAGTCACCAATCAATCATAAACAACCACTAATGAATAACAAGCAACCAATCAATCAAAACAAACAATCAATAACGAATAACAAGCAACCAATCAATCATAACAAACAACTAACAAACAACCAATAATGAATAACAAAAAACTAATCAATCATAACAAACAACCAATAATGAATAACAAACAACCAATAATGAACAACAAACAACCAATCAATCATAAACAACCAATGATAAATAACAAGCAACCAATCAATCATAACAAACAACCAATCTCAGCCATTCAGAACACTTGTTAAATCAAAAGTCATCACGCAGTTTATGTTCAGGAAATACAATTGTGCTGAGACTAAAGTTAACAGTGTTCTGCTCGAAAGATTTTGAGGAAAAAAGAGAGTACAAAACATATACCTAGTGACCCAGAAAATATCCTGGCTACGTATGCTCCTTATAAATGGCTCTGGACATCTTCTGGTGAAGTAGCGAGATTTACCGAAGTTCTTAAAGATATTTGGACAGAGTGAATCTTTTTCTTGAGAAAACTCCAAAGTACAAAACGTATACCCATTGAATGAAAAACACAGAAAATATCCTGGCTACGTATGCTCCTTATAAATGGCCCCGGACATCTTCTGGTGAAGTAGTGAGATTTACTGAAGTTCTTTAAGATACTTGAATAGAATGGTTCCTTTTCAGATAATTAAACGACGTGGATAGTGAGTGGCCTTGATAATACCCCAAAAGTGGGCTAAGGATTCATTAAATAATATCAAAAGGTTTCCTAACAAATGTGAACCAATTTAAAGACATGAAAAACATCTGAAAGACATGAACTTATTGTATGACTTCCAAAATCCTCAAAGGACGTAAACTTAAGACCATCCACGCTCCTGTAGGGCTAAACACCATTTTCTCAAATCTCTGAACTACCAGAACCCTTTCAGAACAAACCGAGGGAGATGTAAACATTGTAATTTTCCACCTCTGTACTCCGGAATGTCCGAAGGTCATTAAGGTACTGTTAAGAAGCGGATCCTGAAGGAGTAATTCTGACGAAGGTTTTAGAAATAAAGGACTATTGTTATTCCACTTAAGGTGACTATAATAATAATAATAATTTCTATAATAATAATATATATATATAATATATATATATATATATATATATATATATATATATATATATATATATATATATATATATATATATATATATATATATATATATATATATATATATATATATATATATATATATATTTAATACGCCCGAAGGTGGTCATATCAAGCATTCGTTCAGTATCCACTGGGGTTAATATCGTTATCTAAGCAGGAGGTAAAGTTCTAATAGAGATACCAACTATTTTTTTTAGGGGAGGGGATAGGTGTTTGGGGATAGTAATTGACCTGTTACCCCACATCCGGTAGCGGTCGAGGGGGGTCCCAGTCTGCCGTCATGGCGACTGTTCATAAGTTTTCTCGATGTCATTCTCTTTTGTACCGTCGTAATGCGGTGGTAACTATCTGTCATACCATCTAAGAAGTCAGGGTTCGAATCCCCAATATCAGATTAGAAATTTCAACTATTTTTGTAATAACTTTAATAAATCGAATTAAACAAACTTAATTAATATAGATCAAAGAGTTTGGCACTTGGCACTCCACTAAATACCAAACTAATAATACACAATAACCTTTTGCACAAATGAACAAACTAATAATTATTACTTACGAAATCTCGTAAATACTACTTAGTGAGGTAATTGAATAATAGCTGTTTAAAATATCGTACCTAATAAAGGCTAAACTTAACAAAGGGCAATCCAATTTATTATTATTATTATTATTATTATTATTATTATTATTATTTAACAGTACTTTTGTAGACATATATATATATATATATATATATATATATATATATATATATATATATATATATATATATATATATATATATATATATATATATATATATATATATATATATATTCTTCGACTATCTAAACTCCAAAATAGACACATTCTCTCTTCTTCTCCTTTCTCTGAAATCATCATTTTCGGTGATTTCAATGTTCACCACCGCCAATGGCTTTCTTCTAGTTCTCATGATACAGCTGGTGAACGTGCCTTCCAATTTGCTATCCAAAACGACCTTGAGCAGTTAGTACAGATTCCTACTCGTATCCCTGATCGACTTGGAGATGAACCCAACATTCTAGACCTTTTTCTAGCTTCTAATACTTCTCCTTATACTGTTAAACTCTTTCCTCCTCTGGGTTCCTCCGATCACCTTCTTATCTCTGTATCCTCTTCTATCTCTTCAAGTCTTCCGCAGGAAAGACCCCCTTCTGTTGAAAGGAAACGTTTGTGGCATTTCGGTGTCGCAAGCTGGTCGGACTTGGGGTCGTATTTCTTTGATTTCCCGTGGAATGATTAATTATTGCTTCCGTGGAAGGCGCCCTTCGGAGTGTGCAGAACTAATTACCGAGGTGATTCTCTCTGGCATGGAGGCGTACATTCCATATTCTTTCCCTTGTTCTCGTGCTATTCGACGCAGGGATGCTGCCTTCAGGGATTACCGTCGTCTTCAAACTCCAAGAAACTCAAGTAAACTATATTTCATCCCGGAATTGTACAAATCTACCCTTTGTAACCCCAAGAATTATCTTCTCCGAAGAAAATACAATAATTAGGGATGGAGTGAAGTATCGGTATCGGTATCGGCATATTTTCCGATACTGTATCGGTATCGGTATCGGCAAAATTTTTGGATAAGAGTAAAGCATCGGTATCGGTAGTAGTATCGGCAAGTATCGGCACATTTTTAGGTATCGGTATCGGTAAAAAAAATTTTGGTATCGCTCCATCCCTAACAATAATCTTTTTGGTTCCTCTTCTTCCCGCTCTTTCTGGCATTTTGAAAAGAATGTGAACACAAACTTTGCTTCTTCCTCTTTCCCTCCTCTAGAATCTTCCGAAGGCACAACTGCTGTATTGCTTTCTTCTAAAGCTCAACTCTTCGCTCAAGCTTTTGCCTCTAATTCAACTTTTGACGACTCCGGTACTATTCCTCCTCCTTCAACCCCCTCCAACTCATTTATGCCTAAAATTAGAATTTCTTCTAAAGATGTGATTTCTGCTCTCTCTGAGCTTAATACTAAGAAGGCGTATGGTTCCGATGGTATTCCTCCTGTGGTTCTCAAAACTTGTGCTAACGAGCTTGTACCCTGCCTTGGTAAACTCTTTTGTCTTTGTCTTTCTACTTCAGTGTTCCCTTCTTCCTGGAAACTTGGGCTCATTCAGTCTGTTCCGAAAAAGGGGGATCCCTCTCAACCCTCCAACTACCCTTTGACCCTCGTTCTCTCTAAGGTTTTTGATTCTATCCTTAACAGGAAGATCTGGAAACATCTCAATTCTTCTAGTCTCTTATCTGATCGCCAGTATGGCTTTCGTAAGAAACGCCTTACTGGCAATCTTCTTTTCCTTCT
This sequence comes from Armadillidium nasatum, assembly GCA_009176605.1. NCBI lineage: Eukaryota > Metazoa > Arthropoda > Malacostraca > Isopoda > Armadillidiidae > Armadillidium > Armadillidium nasatum. The sequence continues at coordinate 32,830 of SEYY01020393.1, read as the reverse complement.
CTTTGACATTTGGTCCTCCGCTCTTCGGAATTTCGGTGAATCTTTTGATGTCGCGTTGGACATATCGAAAGCCTTCAATAGAGTCTGGAATAAAGCTTTAATTTCTAAATTTCCCTTTTTCGGTATCTATCCTCTCTCTGTGATCTTTCTCATTTCTTTTCCGGTCATTCTCAAGCAACTGTTGTAGACGGCCACCCTTCTTCCTTTAAATCTATTAAAAGTGGTGTTCCTCAGGGCTCAATCCTATCCCCAATACTTTTTCTACTTTTCATTAATGACTTTCTTTCTGTTTCCTCATCTCCTATCCACTCCTATGCTGATGACTCCACTCTTCATTAATCCTTTCAGTCTGAAGGACGTCCCTCCCAACAACAGTTGATAGACTTGAGGAGGGTAGCCTTGGAGAAACTAACCTCTGATCTTTTACGTATTTCAATTTGGGGCAGAGAAAACATGGTACTTTTCAATGCCTCAAAAACCCGGTTCCTCCATCTCTATACTCAGCACAATCTTCCACACAACTATGATTTCTTCTTCGAAAACACACAACTCAAACCTTCATCTGTTCTTAATATTCTTGGTGTTTCTTTTTCTCGTGATCTCTCTTGGAAAGATCACATTATTTCTCTTTCTAAAAAAGCTTCTAAGAGGATGGGTGTTCTGAGGGGCCTTCATAATTTCTTAACTATACCCGAGTTGCTTGCTCTCTATAGGAGTGTTGTTCGTACCTGTATGGAGTATGCTTCACACATCTGAGGTGGTTGCACTCATACAGATCTGCTCGAGAAGGTGAAGTCTAGGGCTTTTCGTCTCATAAACTCTCCTGCTCTTACTCTCTCCAATCCCTTTCTGCCCGTCGAATTGTTGCGTCACCCTCTCTATATTATCGCTATTACAACGGACACTGCTCTTTTGAAATCTCTCGTCGCATACCTCCTCCATTGAGAAGAGCTCGTGCAATACGCCTTTACACATTCCTATCCTTTCTCTGTTCAATTCTCCGACCCCAGACTTTACCACTATGCTCAATCTTACATATACGCTACTAGCAATTCTGGAACACACTCCCTTTATGTTTTCTCAATTTCCTTTTACTTGCACACTTTCAAATGCCGTGTATCTGGACATGTCGGCCTCTAGCGACCAGGATAGATTTTTCCAACTCCGGAGGAAATTGGTAGGCCTCTGGTCACTGCTCATCGAGATATATATAAGATATATATATATATATATATATATATATATATATATATATATATATATATATATATATATATATATATATATATATATATATATATATATTATATATATATATATATATATATGAGATGTGAGTGTGTGTGTGTGTGATAAGCTAACATGATAAAAATTAAATTACTACTTCTAATTAAAAATTTTGCTAATATATATATATATATATATATATATATATATATATAATATATATTATATATATATATATATATATATATATATATATATATATATATATATATATATATATATATAATATATATAATATATATTATGGCGGAAGGTGGGTAACGTAGTGTTAAAACTCACCATTATTTTTCTTATGTTCTGATCTATATATATGCCCCAAAGTGGCTCTCCTGACCCCTCTTCTGGGGCCCGTCTGAGGGGACTTAACTTCGTTGTTCTCTTTACATTGGTCCCACTTGTCCCTCTCCCCATCAGGATGGCAATCCTCGATTGACCTAGTTCCTTCGAAGCCTTCTTCTTCTGTTTACTGAACCTCATAGTAGCGTAGGTGTTTGAGAGTTGGTTACCGTTGGCATTTTTGGTATAATGCCCGTTATTGCTCGAGGCATTCTCGTCCTCAGAGGCAGTGCCCCTCCTCGTTAAAGAAAGAGACTTAACGGAGGTTACTGACGAAGGCCTGGGAGACAAGGGGCTATTGTTGCCCTCGCTGTCCGAAGTGTCGGTCACAACCGTACCTCCAAGATAAATTATCCGTTGGGGGACAAAGGAATCCCGAGATTTCATCTGAAGAAGTCTTAGGGGAGAAGATGCTGAGCATTTTTTTATTATTGTTTAACTCGTAAGATGGACTTAACGATTTCCTCAGAGATCGTTCAGAAGGAGAACGACATTTAGGAGACCCTTCTGCGGATCTCGAAGGAGGGGACCCAGGCGTAATTAAAGCTGGGGGACTAATTACTGGTGAGTAATTAGTTATTTCAACAGGGGAAGACCCCTTAGGCGACGATAAGGGTGAAGCCCCATACAAACTAGTTCTTATGGCTTTTGCAATTGTAGATAAACTTAAGTGTGGGGGACGTTTACGCCTCCTTATTGGGGGTAATTCCTTCTGCATATTTGACTAATCTGGTGACTAATCTGACTAGATTATTAATATAACAAGCATAGGTCACTTAGAATCGATTCTATATAACAATCAACTTATAAATAAAAAAAAAGTCACCTTATTAAGTAATTATAAACACGATATGGGTCATTAACACTATTAACATAATAGTCACTGACTAACACGACTAATAACCACACGGGATTCCCTGAGTAACACGTACAAAACCACGACTAATTAAAATTATAATAATTAATTAACAATTATTACTAATTTATAATATTTTCGATATAATTTGTCCTATTTCAGATTTCACAACTAAGCGTTGTCATTGTTAATTGGTGGTTTGATACGCATTTCTTCAAACCAGAACGGATATGACGCTGATAATAATAATAATAATAATAATAATAATAATAATAATAATAATAATAATAATAATAATAATAATTAATAATTTTTTTTTTAAATTAATTATTATTATTATTATTAAATTACTATTGTTATAATGAAAATTTTAATTATTACTATTTTTTTTTAATATCTATTTTAGATATATAGTTTTTAAATAATATTTAACTTAATTAAACCAAAAAATTAAACATATTCAATCAAAAAAATATAAAAAAATTATTATTTATTTATTATTATTATTATTATTATTATTATTATTATTATTATTATTATTATTATTATCATTGTTAGGGGAGAGGTGGGAAGAGAAATAAATAGACACTCACTCATTCATGGCTCGGAGGCAACTGACATCAATGAACAATATAATATATATATATATATATATATATATATATATATATATATATATATAATATATATATATATATATATATATATATATATATATATATATATATATATATATATATATAGATAGAAGATGAGAGAGATAGAGAGAGACGAGAGAAGAGAGAGAGAGAGAGAGAGAGAGAGAGAGAGAGAGAGAGAGAGAGAGAGAGAGAGAGAGAGAGAGAGAGAGAGAGAGGAGAGAGAGAGAGAGAGAGAGGAGAGAGAGAGAGAGAGAGAGAGAGAGAGAGAGAGAGAGAGAGAGAGAGAGAGAGAGAGAGAGAGAGAGAGAGAAGAGAGAGAGAGAGAGAGAGAGAGAGAGAGAGAGAGAGAGAGAGAGAATGCAGTTAAAAAAAAAAAAAAAAAAAAAAAAAAAAAAAAAACGGAATTGCCCTTTCTATAAACATGTCAGACAATTTTTAAGTCCTGCCTATACATGTCTGGTTCTGAAGTTTATAAATATAAAATAAGTTTACCAAAAAAGATAATGGTTCATCCCACCATAGAACTTTTGCCCAACCATCTAGTAACCGTAGTAGTTAGTAGGTGAAAATAGTTCTTGTAATTATTACTTTCGCTTAGTATTCCACTGTGGTTTGTGATGGGCTCTGCCCCAACATGAACCAATAACCACGAGATCCACTGTAGTTTGTGACGTGCTCTACACCTATATGAACCAATAACCACGAGGTCCACTATGGTTTGTGACGTGCTCTGCCCCAACATGAACCAATAACCACGAGGTCCACTGTAGTTTGTGACGTGCTCTACACCTATATGAACCAATAACCACGAGGTCCACTGTGGTTTGTGACGTGCTCTGCACCCACATGAACCAATAACTACGAAGTCCACTGTGGTTCATGATGTCATCTGCACCCACATGAACCAATAACCACGAGGTCCACTGTGGTTTGTGACGTGATCTGCACTCGCATGAACCAATACCCACGAGGTCCACTATGGTTCGTGACGTGCTCTGCACCCACTTGATCCAATAACCATGAGGTCCACTATGGTTCGTGACGTGATCTGCAACTACATGAAAAAATATCCACTAGGACCATCTCTAGAAAGTACACGAATTCACCAGAGGTGTTTAAAGAACTAGTAGCATTTTTCTTTCGTATTTTGATCTTTATCAATTACTGACCACCAAAGCAATTTATCTTGTATTTGATTATATTGCATCGCCGATATAAAAATTACATCGATATATCGATTATTTTATCAACACTCACGGGTCGGGCGGTTAAGAGGGGCAGAGCCGTCAATAGAAAAAAATGTTCCTCTGCCTCGCATTCACCCTTCGATGTTGTATAAAGTAGCATTAGTATTAGTAGTAGTTGTGGTAGTAGTAGTAGTAGTGGTAGTAGTAGTGGTAGTAGTAGTAGTAGTAGTAGTAGTAGTAATAGTAGTAGCAGATTTGGACAACAAATTCAGGACGAAAAAAAAATTCTTTAAAATCAATTCTAGGCAAACATACATACAAATATAATACGCACATGAGATAAAGCGTACATGAAACACTTAACCCACATAAATACAAGTGCAGGAGAAGTATGAAAGGTTTACACAACACACCTTTAAACACACCTTAACAACGCTTTAACACACCCATTTACGCACACAAAAAAACGTACATGACTTATTACAGACAAGTTCACAGTTTACACTATTTCTTACGTATAGAAAATACGCACATGAAAGAACATACACGGTATCATATGTACATATTACAAGCGTCCATATTACAAATAACATACATAGATTATAAACGCACACAAGTTACATATAATTGATTTATTATAGGGATGGAGCGATACCAAAATTTTTACCGATACCGATACCGATACCCGATACCTGAAAATATACTATACTTTCGATACCGATATATCATACCAAATATACCGATACCAAAATACGATACCGATACCTAAAAAATACCGATACTTTATCCATTCATATACCAAAATTTTTACCGATACCGATACCTAAAAATTCACCGGTACCGATACCCGATACCTGAAAATATACCGATACTTACCGATACCGATACTTTATCCATTCATATACCAAAATTTTTACCGATACCGATACCTAAAAAATACCGATACCGATACCCGATACCTGATAAATATACCGATACCGATACTAAAAATTCACTGGTACCGATACCCGATACCAAAATTTTTACCGATACCGATACTTCACTCCATCCCTAATTTATTACATATATTTGAATAGTAGATACAAACACAATAATTACCGTACATAAAATAATGCAAAATACGCACACAAACGTACATATCTTAATATGTACATACCACAAACCTTTCATTATTGTATTACACCAAAGAATACACAAAAACATACACAAACAAGACATACAAAACGCACATAACTCAACACATACATACCATATTTATACACAAACTTTTTTACTACACGAAAACGATATACAGTCACAAATACACAAAACATACATTCAAAATACGCACACAAGCGTACATAACACATACACAGTATTTGTACATACAAACACACACACTCAATGAATACAAAAATTTACACAATTTACAATTTACACAAAATGAACATAAAAGCAATACAAATATAAAAAAACATACATTCGAAATACACACACAAACGCACATAACACACACATACATAGCATACTTACACACAACACACACACTCAGGTCGTTGTTTATAACAGACAAAAATCACATAAAACACTTTCAAAATACGCACACAAAACGCCCATAACACACACAGCATACTTACACACACACACACACACACACACACACACACACTCAGGTCGTTGTTTATTAGAGACAAACAAACAATCACCTTGTTTTACTCTTCAAGAGGGGAATCGAACAAGGGTCCTAATCAAGAGATCCTTAAGTCCTTAGATTCATCAGCCATGTACGTAAATCTCAAGACGTGTGAGTATAACTATGTATAACTATGGACGTACATAAAATATTTTACCTTCACACCTTGAATAACTTTGTACGTTATTGGTAATGTATATCGAGACTACTTTAAAGGGCTGAGTTCGAGTCAGAGTCAGAGTTCTAAGTCAGAGTCAGTGTCAGAGTTCTAAGTCAGAGTCAGAGTCAGAGTTCTAAGTCAGTCAGAGTTCTAAGTCAGAGTCAGAATTCCAAGTCAGAGTCAGAGTTCCAAGTCAGAGTCAGAGTTCTAAGTCAGAGTCAGAGTTCTAAGTCAGAGTCAGAGTCAGAGTTCTAAGTCAGAGTCAGAGTCAGAGTTCTAAGTCAGAGTCAGAGTTCTAAGTCAGAGTCAGAGTTCAGAGTCAAGTCAGAGTCAGAGTCAGAGTCAGAGTAAGTCAGTCAGAGTTCTAAGTCAGAGTCAGAGTTCTAAGTCAGAGTCAGAGTTCCAAGTCAGAGTCAGAGTTCTAAGTCAGAGTTCTAAGTCAGAGTCAGAATTCCAAGTCAGAGTCAGAGTTCCAAGTCAGAGTCAGAGTTCTAAGTCAGAGTCTAAGTCAGAGTCAGAGTTCTAAGTCAGAGTTCAGAGTCAGAGTCAGAGTTCTAAGTCAGAGTCAGAGTTCTAAGTCAGAGTCAGAGTTCTAAGTCAGAGTCAGAGTCAGAGTTCTAAGTCAGAGTCAGTGTCAGAGTTCTAAGTCAGAGTCAGAGTCAGAGTTCTAAGTCAGAGTCAGAGGTCTGAGTCCTGAGAACAAGTTTTGAGTTTGTATCCCGAGTTAGAGTCCAAGTTCGAGCCAGAGTCCGAGTCCGAGTTCTGAATCCGAGTCAGAGTCTGGATACATGTTCGAGTCCGAGTCCAAGTCCTGAGTCCGGATACATGTTCGAGTCCGAGTCCTACTCCTGAGTCCGAGTCCGAATCCCGTGTCCGAGTCCTGAGTCCGAATCCGAATCCGGATACATGTTCGAGTCCGAGTCCGAGTCCTGAGTCAAATTCTATTGCAATAAACACATCAATTATTGTATTGGATATTTTTTTGCATATAATAATAATAATAATAATAATAATAATAATAATAATAATAATAATAATAATAATAATAATAATAATAATAATAATAATAATAATAATAATAATAATAATATTTCTAAATCGCGAAGGGAAATATGAATTTAGGAAGTATTTTGTTTAATTAAAATAAAATTAACAATGAAATAAATGTATAATAAATAAATTTACAAAAAAAAAAAAAAAAAAATTAGCTCTTATTTTTTAATCCTGATTTTAATTAGCAAAATAGTATAAGATAGGTACAAAGTATAGATATAATAAGTATTTAAATGAAATAGCAGTTGTGGCTGCCAGAAATAATGACGTAGGCATCGATTTCCCAAATTCAAATTTACGAAATGCGGTAATGACGTCATCACGTTTTTTATGTTCCCCGAAGAAGGTTGCTATATATATATATATATATATATATATATATATATATATATATATATATATATATATATATATATATATATATATATATATATATATATATATATATATATATATATATATATATATATATATATATATCCGGTGTTGCCTATTTTACATACACACAAATGTGCACACAAACGTACACGGACTAAAATAATACTTTTCTGAACTTGTTATTACTGGTTTAACTTACCTAATAATAATAATAATAATAATAATAATAATAATAAATAATAATAATAATAATAATAATAATAATAATAATAATAAAAATTCTATATACTATTATGATTTCTTGCCCAATAAAGTAAGGGGATTGTATATTATGGATGGAGCGATACCAAAATTTTAACATATACCGATACCGATACCAATAGTTTAAAGCCACCTGATACCGAGTACAGATACGATACCTCTAGAAATTACCGATACCGATTACAATTTTTTTTTTCACTGAACTCATGAAGGTTGAAACAAGATTGAAAATATTCAATGAAAATAAAATTTAGGCTTAGTGGTATCGGTAATACCTAGTTATTTTGTAGTCACATTGCTAAACAAAACTATTTGTAGGTGATAAAGAGTTGGTGTCACCAAGACTTTGCATCCGACTTGCCATAGTTCATCATTAATTTCTGCAACATTCGCGGTCTTCAATACAATTTTCATTTTGTTGAACACCACCTCTCTTCTTTTAGATCTAACCTCTTATTCTTTATAGAAACTCATGTAATTGAGCGTTCTGATAGCAAACCATTTTCTGTTTCCTTTTACTGTCTCTATCCTCAATTTTAAGCCGGGAGATTGTTGTGCGCATGCGCGCAACGATTTTGTTCTCGTGTCTCTAATTTGGAGTCTTCTGAATTTGACAATTTGTGACTTAAGCTCTTACCATTCTACTACTAAATTCATTTGTTCTGTTTATTTATCTCCTAATTCTACTGACTATCTAAATTTCAAATAGAGCACATTCTCTCTTCTTCTGTTTCTTAGAAATCATCTTATTATAGAGGATTTCACTGTTCACCACCGCCAATGGCTTTCTTCTAGCTCTCATGATACAGCCGGCGAACGTGTATTCCAATCTTCCATACAAAACGACCTTGAGCAGTTGGTGCAGCTCCCTACCCGTAACCCTAATCGTCTTGGAGATGAACTCAAACATTCTAGACCTTTTTTAAAACTTCTAATCCTTCTCCTTACACTGTTAAACTCTATCATTCTCTGGGTTCTTCCTATCACTTCTTATTTCTGTATTCTCTTCTTTCATTTCAAGTCTTCCACAAGAAAGACCCTTGTCCATTGAGAGGAAACGCTTGTGACATTTCGTCGCGCAAGCTGGGCGGACTTTCAGATATACTTCTTTGATTTCCAGTGGAATGATTATCGCTTCCATAGATTTTAACTTCTTCTAAAGCTGATCTCTTCGATCAAACTTTCGCAACTAATTCAACTTAAGATGATTTGGGATCTATACCTCTTCTTTCCCCCCTCCCAGAACTCATTTATGCCTAAAATTGCACCTTCTTCTAAAGACACCATTTCAGCTCGCTCTGAATTCACTCCTGTGATTCTCGAAACTTTAATATTTTTAGCTTGCACCCTGCCATGGTAAAATATTTAGTCTCTTTCTACTTCAACCTTCCCTACTTGCTGGAAAAGTGCTCTCATTCAGCCTGTGACGAAAATGCGGGATCCCTCTCAACCCTCCAACTATCATCCCATTTCTTGAAACTCCGATCTTTCTAAAGTTTCTTGTTAAGAGTTGGAAATAATCTTAATCTTTTAATCTTATCTCTGATTGCCATAATAACTTTCTTTTAAAAAAAATAAGCTCTACTGGTAATCATCTTTCCCTTCTCTCTGACTCTTAGTCCTCCGCTATTCGGCATTTCGGTATATATATATATATATATATATATATATATATATATATATATATATATATATATATATATATATATATATATATATATATATATATATATATATATATATATATATATATATATATATATATAGAGGTGGACCGGATATCCGCATCCGCAACTGCGGATATCCGCATCATTTTTCCAATATCCGCATCGCGGATATCCAATTTTGGATATCCGCAACATTGCATCCGCATTTCGGAAGAGAGTGAAAAATGTAGATTGCTTTGCACACCAAACTCAGATAGTAGTTAAAAATTCCATTATGAGTCAAAAATGTGTATCCGATTTAATAACCAAATGTAGGTTAATTGCTACGCATTTCAATCACTCCGTTGTAGCCCAAAATGAGCTGAAGAAAATACAAACAAGATTAAATGTTCGTCCACTTTCTGTCATGCAAGATATTCAAACACGCTGGAATAGTAGTTTGCATATGCTTGAGAGGATGAGCGAAATTAATGAGGCCATTTGCCTTTATGCTTCAAAGCACAAAAATAAAGCCTCTAACAGCTGACGAAAATGACATTTTAAATAATTGTATTAATATCCTTAAGCCTTTTGAAGAATTAACAAAGACTATAAGTTCAGCTGAATCATGTTTGTCAGATGTGATACCACTTGTTTCAACATTGAAAGTTGTGTTAACAAATGTTATTAAGTCTAAGGGAATTTCAAGGATGACTGAAACATTAATGAAGGAGATGAACGACAGATTTGAAAACCTGGAAAATGATGATGCTTATACAATTGCAACCTTTTTAGATCCTAGGTACAAAACAAAATTTTTTAAACCACTTGTTTCTCAGAATGTTAAAATCAA
>SEYY01020392.1:177500-185553 GCA_009176605.1 Armadillidium nasatum | reverse complement strand
TTATTTTTTATTATTATTATTGTTATTTTTTATTAATTTTGTTTTTTTTTATTTAGGAGTAGAAATTTATTAACTAATTTTATTATTATTATTATTGCTTCCTTTTATTTTCAAGGTGAAAATTTTTTTTTTTTTTTTTGTGGGTTTATTAAATTGAATTTAAAAAAAAAAAACGCATCCAGTTTAAATCAGAATCGATAATTTCTATATCGATACCAGAATAAATCAGAATCGATAACTCCTTTATCGATATCATTATTCCCAACCTCAGCATCCCTAAACTGAACTCAAAATGACGAAGATTTTATGGAAGACAAGTTACAGTTCTCTCTCTACAGGAGGAGGGAAGTATGCTACCAAAGACGTGTCCATTCTGATAGTTTAGTGACGTCGGCAGCGCTTCGGCGGGAAAGAAGGGATTGGAAAATACCTTTGATAGAGCGAGAAATAGGGAGAAGAAAATCCCTTCATTTCAATATTTGACAAGATTATATATTATATATATATATATATATATATATATATATATATATATTATATTATAATAATAATAATAATAATATTTTTATTTTCATTTTCAATTTTTTAAAATTTAATATAATTGTAATAGCATCAATAGCATTAATGAAATTACAAATAATAATAATAATAATAATAATAATAATAATAATAATAATAATAATAATAAAAAAAAAATTACATTAAATTTCCAATCTTGCTACAGGAAATTGATCTCACACAATTCTTATGAAGTATAATTAAGAATTCATTTGAATTAGCAGCAAAGAAATTGCAAATTAAAAATTGTTCGAAAGCAATATGAATATTGTTAAAAATTAAATCGAGAATAAATAAAAATATTGTTTGAAAAGAAGTTAAAAAATTGGATGATTTCGAAAAAATATTATTTGGGAAATTGTTTAAAAGAAGTGACACAGTTTTTAAAAGTGGATTACTTGTTCTATATATGAATAACTTCATTGAACATGATGGAAAACTCTTTCAATGAAAAATATTAAGAATGTTCGAGCTCTAATTAAAGACAATCAATTCTTAAGTTTAAAAACAATATAAGACATCCCACGAATATCAAATGATTCACTTTTTGCCATTTTACTTCAACGAAAGGAATCATTTTCAATTAGATAATAGTAGAAGGTGTTCCGCGGAAGTCAGCAATTATTTCTATAGGATATTTAAGTGGGATCAAAATCTTGCAGCATTTCTACGTTATATCTGGAGGTAGAACAATCATTTGCCAGTATGATTCCAAAAGCATAGTACAATTTAAGCAACGTTAACCAAAATGTGGAAATTGTCTATTAATAGTGAAAGAGAATAGTCAAGACCGAAAGAAATAGAAACAATATAAATTAAGATACTTGTTTGTGCTTTGGGTGATTGTTTTCTTGTTAACTTTTCAAGAAGGACAATGAAGAACAATATACGTTTATTTTAAAAAGTTTTAGAGAAACTTTTATCCAAACTTTAGCTAAAACAAGCCCAGGAATGATAAACCAGATATGCATCTCCACTACAATGATGCCCTTGCTCATTCTTCTCGTCAAAAATGCCACATTTATCTGTTCAAATAGAAATTCAAAAGCATAAACCAAATACTATGTTAACTGTTTGTATTTTTCCCAAACACCACTAAATTGTAAAAACCTTAATTTTTTAAGATAAAAACTAAATTATACAATAATTTATTATCTCCGTTTTTTATTCCGATACTCTATGAACATTTTGAATAGCCTGTATAAGTATTAATGTACAGTATATAAGAGCCTCAAATTCGGAACATGTAAATACTTTTACACGATATTTTAATATGATTACTACTAATTATGAACAGTGGATGAGAGTTAATATGAGACTATGATCTCACATCAAGAGTTATTAGATTAGTCTCTTCAAAGGACGCTTTAAATAGAAATTCATAACATTAATAAACAACTTGAAATGAAGATGATTCTCGCAACCTCTTACAAGGATATGCTGTATATATATATATATGAAAATCTATACACGTACTGTACGAACGCGCGCTATATATATATATATATATATATATATATATATATATATATATATATATATATATATATATATATATATATATATATATATATATATATATATATATATATATACTATATGATTAAGGTTGGCCGATCACAGGAATTTTCCGCACCGCACCGTACCAGGTCGTCATGCATATATATATATATATATATATATATATATATATATATATATATTATATATATATATATATATATATATATATTATATATATATATTCCTACAGCTAGTAATGAACATAAGCTTATCAAATTCGGATTTGGGAAAAAACAAGAAAGCAAATATAATCAAAGACAAAAATGCTCTGATACATGGCGTTTAAAAGTATGAAAGTCAAAATAAATTGAAAATTTAATAAAGGAAGAGTGTTCCACACCATATACAGTATAAGAATGTTATAAGTTCGGAATCTGAAATGAGATGATATCACAATTTTACAACAAATTTCAAGGGGATATGAGAGAAGAGAATAAAGGTGCTAAATTTCTTACGCCTTATAGGATTCCCGGAAATTTGTGAGACATATATATATATATATATATATATATATATATATATATATATATATATATATATATATATATATATATATATATATATATATATATATATATATATATATATATATATATATATATATATATATATATATATATATATATATATATATATATATATATATATATATATATATATATATATATATATTATATATATATATATATATATATATAAAATGATGGAGCGAAGCTGAAAAATTATAATAGCGATTGCGGTTATTTTGCAGTTGTATTTTTCCATTGGAACTGCGGTTGCGTTTTATTTCGCGGTTGCTAAAAAAGGCTATAGCAGCAGTTGCGGTTACGACGCTTTGATCCATCGCTACATATATATATATATATTATATATATATATATATATATATATATATATATATATATATATATATATATATATATATATATATATATATATATATATATATATATATATATATATATATATATATATATATATATATATATATATATATATATATATATATATATATATATATATATATATATATATATATATATATATATATATATATATATATATATATATATATATATATATAATGTCTCACAAATTTCCGTAAATCCTGTAAAGAGTGAAAAACGTATCACCTTTATTCTCTCCTCTCATATCCCCTTGAAATTTGTTGCAAAATTGGGATATCATCTCATTTCAGATTCAGAACTTATAACATTCTTATACTGTATATGGTCTGGAACACTCTTCCTTTATTAAATTTTCAATTTATTTTGACTTTCATACTTTCAAACGCCATGTATCAGAGCTTTTTGTCTTTGATTATATTTGCTTTCTTATTTTTTCTCAAATCCAGTGGAATTTGGTAGGCTTATGTTCATTGCAAGTTTAGGGAATAATATACATATATATATATATATATATATATATATATATATATATATATATATATATATATAATATATATATATATATATATATATATATATATATATATATATATATATATATATATATATATATATATATATATATATATATATATATATATATATATATATATATATATATATATATATATATATATATATATATATATATATATATATATATATATATATATATATATATATATATATATATATATATATATATATATATATATATATATATATATATATATATATATATATATATATATATATATATATATATATATATATATATATATATATATTTATAGCGCGTTCGTACAGTACGTGTAGATTTGCATATATATACAGTATATCCTTGTAAGCGGTTGCGAGAATCACCTTCATTTCAAGTTGTTTATTAATGTTATGAATTTCTATTTAAAGCGTCCTTTGAAGAGACTAATCTAATAACTCTTGATGCGAGATCATAGCTTCATAATAACTTGCATCCAATGTTCATAATTAGCAGTAATCATATTAAAATATCGTGTAAAAGTATTTACATGTTCCAAATTTGAGGCTCTTATGCATTAATACTTATACAGGCTATTCAAAATGTTCATAGAGTATCGGAATAAATAAACGAAGATAATAAATTATTGTATAATTTAGTTTTTATCTTAAAAAATTAAGGTTTTTACAATTTAGTGGATGTTAGGATAAAATGCAAACAGTTAACATATTATTAGGTGGATGCTTTTGAATTTCCATCTGAACAGATAAATGTGGCATTTTTGACGTGAAGAATGAGTAAAGGCATCATTGTAGTGGAAAATGCATCTCTGGTGGATCTTTTCTGGGCATTTCTTAACTAAAGTTTGGATAATTTTCTCTAAAACTTTTTAAAATAAACATATATTGTTCTTCATTGTCCTTCTTGAAAAGTTAACAAGAAAATAATCATTCAATGCACAAACAGGTGTCTTAATTTATAGTTTCTATTACCTTCGCTCTTGACTATTCTCTTTCACTATTACTACACTATTTCCACCTTTGGGGGAGAGAAAACATTCTCGTTTTCAATGCCTCAAAAACTCAATTCCTCCATCTCTTTACTCGACACAATCTTCCGCACAACTATGATATCTTCTTCGAAAGCACACATCTCAAACCTTCATCTCTCTTTACTATTCTTGGTGTTTCTTTTTCTCGTGATCTTTCTTGGGAAGATCACATTATTTTTTCTTTCTAAACAAGTGTCTAAGAGGTTATGGGTTCTGAGGTGCCTCCAGAATTTCTTAAAGCCACCCCAGTTGCTTGCTCTTTATTGGAGTGTTGTTTGCACTTGTATGGAGCATGTCTCACAAATCTGGGGTGGTTCCACTCATACAGCTCTCCTTGAAGATATAGTCTAGGCTTTTCGTTTTATCAACTCTCCTGCTCTCACTATTTCTCTCCAGTCTCTTTCTTCCCGTTGAAATGTTGCGTCAGTCTGACTATACTAAGGGTGGGCAGCCTTCTTGAGAGTGTTTGCCAAAATTGGCAGAATCTCTGACGCAAACGTTTTCCACATGCCAGACCAAATATTTTGAGAACATAGTATTTGATATGTTTTAAGTATTTGAAGAACTTTTACACACTTGTATGACTAAAACACAATAAATGGTTATTACAGGTAATGTATTGCTGATTTTAAATCATTTATAAATGATGTACAAAAAAGAAACCATATTTATTTACGTTTAAAATTACACTTAAACAATCCTGAACATTTGCAACATTCCAAAAAAAAATTCAAATATTGTTTTTGTTGCAGAAAAAATTTATCAACCCCAGTGTTTGAATCCAATCATATTAGTTAATATTTATGTTACGTTATTGATAACATAAATTTAAAATATTTTGTTTTACATTGACAGAGTTGCTATCAAACATTACATCAATATCATGTACAGTCGTGAACAAAAGTTCGTTCCTATTAAGCTGGAAATAAATATTTATATAAAATGGAGATCATTTCATAAAAGCTCTATTTTGAATAAAAAGAAAATAAAAACATTGAGAGGGGCTTAATTGAACTGTGATTGGCTGAACCTGAGATGATCTCCATTTTATATAAAAATTTATTTCCAGCTTAATAGGAACGAACTATTGCTCACGACTGTACGTCATTAATGCCATTGGCTGTATCAGTGAGAACCTGAAAGAGGTTTCTTGCCTTTCTTCCTTCCTTGATTCTCTCTGACTGTCTAACACGTCACAACCTGTAGAATCCCTGGTTCACAGGAGGTAGGAATGGTAAAAAAGTTTCCAAATCTTTATATTTACTGGCCTTGATCATTTGGGTGTGCCTTTTGGAGTCAGTGGGTGCAACATATGAGATTTTTTTCAATTTACTGAATTGGAAGGTCTCATTTTGTAGCTTAAAAACGGCATGTTCTCATAATATGTAAACTTGTATGGAAGAGATTCTGATTTATTAATTTTTCGAAGTGTTGCCCTGAATTTTCCGTATTCCATTTAAGGCATCATCAAACCAAAAGACAATTGAATATGGAGTGACAAAATCTAGCTCCTTCATTTGTAAAAACATAAATCTTTTGCCAGATTTTGTGATTACATCATCCCAGTCTTGGGAACAAAGATGACCCTTCCATTACTTTTCCTTCCTCGTTCAAACTCGCCAAAGATTTTACCTCAAATCTTTATATAAGTGCCCTGAAATTAATTCTTAACTTGATGTGACTACTGTGAACGAGGTACAGTCATGAACAGAAGTTCGTTCCTATTAAGCTGGAAATAAATATTTATATAAAATGGAGATCATTTCAGATTCAGCCAATCACAGTTCAATTAAGCCCCGCTGAATGTTTTTATTTTCTTTTTATTCAAAATAGAGCTTTTATGAAATGATCTCTATTTTATATAAATATTTATTTCCAGCTTAATAGGAACGAACTTTTGTTCACGACTGTACAACCTAAATTTTACAAAGAAGCGACTATGTTCTGCCCCCTTTGCATTACCAGTGAAAGCTAATTAACTGAGCCATAAAATAAACACTCCAAAATATTGTACAATTAATTCCTTCAAAACATAACCATACAAAACAATACCAAGAACATAAACAATAGCTTAAATTTCTGTCAAAGGGGTACAAGTGCCACCTATACCCATTAACTTCAAAGCAAAACAGGTTATTTGTTAAGTAGTTGATTTTTCATTCAATAAAATGCAAACCCAGACAGACTCACACTTATATCTCTTATATCTCAAATTTTACATATATATATATATATATATATATATATATATATATATATATATATATATATATATATATATATATATATTATATATATATATATATATATATATATATTATATATATATATATATATATATATATATTATATATATATATATATATATATATATATATATATATATATATATATATATATATATGTAAAATTTTGTATTGAAATTCGATACAAAATGAAACATGTTCCCCGTAGCTTCTGATCAATTAATATATATTTATATATAAGTGTATATATGTCTGTGTGTTTATTATATTCGTAATTATAATATGTAGCTGTCGTAAAGCTGTTACATTCCTTTTTGTATGTCCTTGACATATATTATATATCCTTGTTAATTCTAATGTAAACTGATGACCATTCTCAGAATTTTTAAAAATACAGGAAAACATACAAGGGAAACGAAAGTACCTACGTGTACTCACCTATACATACATAAATATAAACCTTTATACATAACATAATTCTTTCATACTTACGCATACATACATACAAAAGCACATGCGTTGATATATGCACAGGCATACACGTATACGAACATACATACCTATATGAATGCGCACACTTATATGTACTTATAATCTCTCATACATGCATAAAATATAGATTAATACACACATATTTATGTATTTATATATACACCATACAAATATACATTCATATATATATATATATATATATATATATATATATATATATATATATATATATATATATATATATATATATATATATATATATATATATATATATATATATATATATATATATATATATATATATATATATATATATATATATATATATATATATATATATATATATATATATATATATATATATATATATATATATATATATATATATATATATATATATATATATATATATATATATATATATATATATATATATATATATATATATATATATATATATATATATATTATATATATATATATATATATATATATATATATATATATATATATATATATATATATATATATATATATATATATATATATATATATATATATATATATATATATATATATATATATATATATATATATATATTATAATATATATATATATATATATAATATATATATATATATATATATATATATATATATATATATATATATATATATATAATATATTACTATGTACACATACTTATACATACATACA
>SEYY01020392.1:172500-175000 GCA_009176605.1 Armadillidium nasatum | reverse complement strand
ATACAGTGCTTAAAAGTGTGCAAGTCAAACAGACAAAGGAGTTTATTAGGGATTTTACCAGTAGAGTAAATGTAATATTGAGCATAGCGATTACGAATGGGGTTAAAGAGTTGAACAGAGAACGTTTGAGACTGTGTAGAAAGGCGTGTTTGCAATACCCCTTTTCAATGGAGGAGATATGCGAGGGGAGACTTCAGGAGAGCAGTGTCCATTACGATAGGATAGAGAGAGTGATGCAACAATCCGACGGGCAGAAAGAGAAAGGAGAGAATTAATTAGAGCGGGAGAGTTGATAAGACAAAAAGCCCTAGTCTCCAACTTGTCAAAGAGAACTTTATGAGTGGAACCACATAAGATATGTGAGGCGTACTCCATACAGGAGCGAACAACACCCCTATAAAGTGAAAGCAACTGGGGTGGCGTGAAGAAATTCTGAAAGCGCCTCAGAACACCCGACCTTTTTGAAGCTTGTTTTCTTTCATAACAAGCTTATAAGATGTGAGTCTTTCTAGAAAGATCACGAGAGAAAGAAACACCGAGAATATTTAGAACAAATGAAGGTTTGAGTTGTGTGTTTTCGAAGAAGATGCCATAGTTGTGTGGAAGGTTGTGTCGAAGAGAGATGGACGAACTGAGTTTTAGATTCATTGAAAAGAATCATGTTTTCTCTTACCCAATTTGAAATACGAGAATAATCAGAGGTCAGTTGATTAAACGCCACCATTCTAGCTTCAATTAATTGCTACAGGGAGGTGGTGGCGTCTTTCAAACTGAAAGGAATAATGAAGGGTGGAGTTATCACCATATTTGGGAATGAAAGATGAAGTAAATGAGACAAGGTCGTTAATGGAAAGTAAAAAAATTGTTGCGGATAGGACAGAACCCTGAGGAACAACGCTATTAATAGGTTTAAAGGATAAATGGTGGCCGTCTACAATGGCAGCTACAGAACTACCGGAAAGGAAATCGGAGAGAAGACCACAGAAAGAAGGGTATGTTCCGAAAGAGAGAAGTTTAGAAATCAAAGCTTTGTGGCAGATTCTATCGAAGATTTTCGATATATCCAGCTCGACAGCAAAAGATTCACCGAAATGCCGAAGAGCAAAGGATCAAGAGCCAGAGAGAAGGGAAAGAAGATCACCAGTAGAACGCTTCTTACGAAAGCCAAATTGGCGATAAGAGATAAGATTTGAAGAATTGAGATGTTTCAAATCCTCCTGTTAAAGATAGATTCGAAAACTTTAGAAAGGACAGAGGTTAGGAATGGTAGTTGAAGGGTCTAGAAGAGTCCCCCTTCTTCGGCACAGGCTGAAAGATCGCAAGTTTCCAGCAAGAAGGGAAGGCTGAAGTAAAGAGACATGGGCTAAATAATTTACCAAGGTAGGGTTCAAGCTCAGAATCACAAGTTTTAAGAACCACAGAATGGATACCATAAAGACAGTACGTCTTCTTAGTATTAAGCTCAGAGAGAGCAGAAATGACATCTTTAGAAGAAATTTTAATTTTAGGCAAGAATGAGATGGAGGGGGTTGGAGGAGGAGGAATAGCTCCGGAATTGTTAAAAGTTTAATTAGAGGGAAGAGTTTCATCGAAGAGTTTAGCTTTAGAAGACAAAACGACAATTGTACTGACAGAAGATACTGGAGGAGGGAAAGAGGAAGAAGCAAAGTTAGAGTTGGAAACGAGGTGAGGAAGAGGAACCAAAAACATTATTGTATTTTCCACGGAGAAGAGTGGTTTTGGTATTGCGGAGGATATATTTTGCACAATTCCGGGATAAAATATAAGTTGCGTGAGTTTCTTGAGTTTGAAGACAACGGTAATCCCTGATGGCATCACTCCTGCAGAGTTAAACCAAGGTTTTTAAGGATTAGTAGAAGATAAAGAATATGGAATGTACGCTTTCATCCCAGAGAGAATCATCTCAGTAATACGCTTTGCACAGTTGGAGAAACCCCTCCCACGAAAGCAAGAATAAATCCACGGGAAATCAAAGAAGTACGACCGCACGTCCGACCAGCTTGCGGCACCTAAATGCCATTTTTGTTACCTGTAAAGGTACTCTCGCGTCCTTCAGCAATATACAGAAATCACCCCTATACATCTACCATATATGCTAATTCTGTCTTTTATCTCTCTGTCCACATCTCCTCCCTCGAATATACTTCCAAGATACTAAACAGATTCAACCTCTTCTTTCCTCCTTCCATCGATCTGAATGCTTGGTCTTTTCTCATCTCTCTCTCTCTCTCTCTCTCTCTCTCTCTCTCTCTCTCTCTCTCTCTCTCTCTCTCTCTCTCTCTCTCTCTCTATCCTTATCCTTAGGATCATGGCTTTGTCTTTATTCATCCTCAGACCAGCCACCTCACAACACTCATTCCATTTATTAAGCCTTGTCTCTATATCTCTATCCACACTCCAGAAAGCAATATCGTCTGCATATGCCATGAACTGCTTCTATTTCAACTTCTCTTTATGTATATATATATATATATATATA
>SEYY01020392.1:165000-167500 GCA_009176605.1 Armadillidium nasatum | reverse complement strand
TTATTCAAATTAAAAAGATTCTGGATTCTTTCCTTTCAATTCAATATATATATATATATATATATATATATATATATATATATATATATATATATATATATATATATATATATATATATATATATATATATATATATATATATATATATATATATATATATATATATATATATATATATATATATATATATATATATATATATATATATATATATATATATATATATATATATATATATATATATATATATATATATATATATATATATATATTATACGTAAATAAGTGTTTGATGTAGGGCCGACCTGATGGATTTTATGTTATGTTAAGTACTGTCATTTATAACGCATGTAATGTCAAGTAATACCGTTGAAATAAAGTTGCGTATTCGCACTGCCATATTGCAGTGGAAAGGCGAAGGTATCATATTGTTTTTCAAAGTCTATTTCAACTGCATAATAAAATAGTACGTTTTTGGGTTACATAGCAAATAAATAAATATTTTTTTTATTAAAAAAATGTGGCTTAAAAAAATATCGCTTAATAAATTAACATATTTATTATAAATTAACATATTTTCTCTACGTTTCATCTTCCTTGATGATATGATGGTTATAGAGTGTCGGATTTTTTAACCACAAATCTCGGGTTTGAATCCTTTTCTCACGAACATACGTTCGTATCCTGGTATTGAAGATGAATTGTATTTGGAGAATGGAGATTATCTCAAGAAATGGCGATGTTTATGACGTCATAACAAGACATCGTGTCAAAAATCCAAACTGACGGCTTCAACACATTGTTTTGAATGATATATTTTTCTTAAGAAAATATTTAAAAATTTACTATTATTATTATTATTATTTTTATTATTATTGCATTTATTATTATTATTTTAATTATTATTATTGCTGTTATTGTTGCATTTGTTATTATTATTATAATTATTATTATTGTTGTTATTATTGCTTTATTATTATTATATTATTATTATTATTATTTTTATTATTAATATTAATATTATTATTATTATTATTATTATTATTATTATTATTATTATTATTATTATTATTATTATTATTATTATTATTAGTAGTAGTAGTAGTAGTAGTAGTAGTAGTAGTAGTAGTAAGCACATGTTGATGGATCAAATAGGGCGTTAGGTGAAAAGAGACTCCAAATCCTAGCCAGCCAGATTCCATTCACATGAAGCCGTCAAGGAATAAAATAATTCCTAAGGTAGTATTGTACTCAACCCTCAAAGAAGGCCAAAAATATAATGGTAAGAACTCCTTGAAGGAGGACATGATAGCTTCTCTTGCCTCCGAGGGCAAAACCATTAAAGAATCTGTTAAGAGAGGTCGAATATTCTTATGTTGGAAATAGGGGCTCCGTACTCCAAAAGGGCTGAAGATAGATTGTGATAATCAGAGTAACACTTTTAGTAATCCATCAAAACTAGAAACTGTGTTTAGAATTTCCTCTCATTTACTTCCTATTTCTCCTCAAAACCGAAAATTAGTGGTAACATTACCTTCATCTACTTTCTTCTGCCGATATATATATATATATATATATATATATATATATATATATATATATATATATATATATATATATATATATATATATATATATATATATATATATATATATATATATATATATATATATATATATATATATATATATATATATATATATATATATATATATATATATATATATATATATATATATATATATATATATATATATATATATATATATATATATATATATATATATATATATATATATATATATATATATATATATATATATATATATATATATATATATATATATATATATATATATATATATATATATATATATATATATATATATATATATATATATATATATATATATATATATATATATATATATATATATATATATATATATATATATATATATATATATATATATATATATATATATATATATATATATATATATATATATATATATATATATATATATATATATATATATATATATATATATATATATATATATATATATATATATATATATATATATATATATATATATATATATATATATATATATATATATTATATATATATATATATATATATATATATATATATATATATATATATAATATATATATATATATATATATATATATATATATATATATATATATATATATATATATATATATATATATATATATATATATATATATATATATATATATATATATATATATATATATATATATATATATATATATATATATATATATATATATATATATATATATTATATATAAGTAAGAAATAGAAAATTTGAAGAGAAACTTTCCTTATTAGGAGAGAAGGGAAGGTTTTATGGTGAAGTTTGAGTTTGAAGAAAATTTTTTTCCAATTATCATCTTTCGAAAATTATTTTTTTTAAAGAAACATTTTGAAATAAATTTTGAAA
>SEYY01020392.1:150000-155000 GCA_009176605.1 Armadillidium nasatum | reverse complement strand
AAAACACTAATAAATTTTTAATTTCTTCTTAAATATCAGGAAAAAATTGACTTGCACAAAATACGAGTACTATAGTTACATGACCATCAACTCCCTATATATATATATATATATATATATATATATATATATATATATATATATATATATATATATATATATATATATATATATATATATATATATATATATATATATATATATATATATATATATATATATATATATATATATATATATATATATATATATATATATATATATATATATATATATATATATATATATATATATATATATATATATATATATATATATATATATATATATATATATATATATATATATATATATATATATATATTTTTTTTTTTTTTTTTTTTTAAAATTGTTTTTTAAAATTTGAAAATTTATTTTTTATTTTTTTATTTTTTTATTTTTTTTAATTTGTGAATAGATTGAGCTTAGTTTTCCCACAAAAAATTGAATAAAATAAAATTGGTAAATACAATTAATATTTAAGAATAAACTATTAATTCATTATTATTTTTAGTTAAAAAAAAGTTATAATTAAAAACATTAAAATAAAATAAATAGAAAAAAGACAAATTAATACCCTTTATTTTAAAAAAAAAGAAAGAAAGAAAGAAAAGAAAAAAAGGAAAAAAATTATATAATAAAAGTTGAAAAAAAAAAAAAATTGATAGACTAAAATTTAAACGAAGGATTTACAATTTTCTACTTCAAAAATTAACTTTAAAAAAATAAATATATAAATAGATAAATAAATAAATAAATAATTAAATTAATAATATCGAATTAACGATTTTTCTCTTTAAATACAAAATCTTAATAATTCTTGATATTTATCAACTAATTTTTCTGTTTTTGTTTACATATCACCACCGCTCACGGGCAGAGCCCTATTCAAGGAGGGATTGATAAAGTAGATAAATATCTATTTGACATTGATCTACTCTTTTTCAATTGTACATTTATCAAACAAATTTGCCCCAAAATCAATATTTCTATTGTGTAATACAAGAACTTAAATATAATATTTACAGAATGCTCCAATGCAAAATAGGTAAAACCGTGACTATATTTTTGGTCAATTTAGCTAAAAACATAAGTTTTATTTCATATCATCTTTAGTTTAATAAGCAATTTAAAAGTCCTGCTATTAATCCTTTAAAATTATAAGTCCTTTAAAAACATTATTTAAAATCTAAGAGAACCCCTATATATATATATATATATATATATATATATATATATATATATATATATATATATATATATATATATATATATATATATATATATATATATATATATATATATATATATATATATATATATATATATATATATATATATATATATATATATATATATATATATATATATATATATATATATATATATATATATATATATATATATATATATATATATATATATATATATATATATATATATATATATATATATATATATATATATATATATATATATATATATATATATATATATATATATATATATATATATATATATATATATATATATATATATATATATATATATATATATATATATATATATATATATATATATATATATATATATATATATATATATATATATATACTATATATAACTTATACGATGCTTAAAAAAATATTCTACTAATAATTTAATTGAGATCTCACATTACTTTTAACTAGAAAACTACGCTTACTACATGCATGCAGTGCTTATAAGGTCCAGTGAAATTCCTTTATATATATATATATATATATATATATATATATATATATATATATATATATATATATATATATATATATATATATAATTTTTATGTCACCTCTGGTGATAAAAGGTCAAAGATCTACAAAACCACCAAAGTTTTAACGAATCAGGTTCTAAATTAAAGGCCGATATGCTAGATACACGATGTTTGAAAGTGTGTAACAATGTAATAGGGAAAAAAAATCTAAGAACGGAACATGTTACAGACTTTACTCAAAGCGTACATGATAGAATGAGAAAAGAGATAAGGTAAAACTGTGTATTATAAGTACGAGTCAAGCAATCCCTCCTCAATAAAAGACGTGTTAAAAAAAGATATGACGTGTTAAAGATGTGTTAAAAGACTTGTTAAAGAGTTGTTAAAGACGTGTTAATGACGTGTTAAAAAGACTTGTTAAAAACGTGTTACGTGTTACAGACGTGCTAATAACCTGTTAAGTGACGTATTAATGACGTGTTAAAATGTTAAGACGTTATTAATGACGTGTTAAATTAGAGATTCAGAACTTTTCCGTTGTGATACTGAAAGTGTAATGAAAGTAGGCAGGTACAATTGTTTTACTCTTAGTGGGAGCTTGAGAGGTAATAAGACCAATAATTATAGACCCAAACCTTAAAAGAAAAGTTGTACGAGTCTACTACGCTGAATATACAATGCGCTCTCATACGAGATCATACGACCATTTTAACTAGACCAAGACCATACAGAACGTCATACAGGGTAAGAAATTGAGTTTGCATAACAAAATTCTGAAAGACCCACACAACATTTATTTCAATTTATTCTTGTTTCAATGAAATGAAGGAATGTGTTTCTTCCAAGAAATTAATTACCAAGAAAATTAAGGACCAGAGAAAAATTGTTATGTGGTTTAAAATATATTACAGTTGAATGGAAATATTTAATAAAGAGAAGACAAAATGACAGGTTTTTAGGCATTGAAAAACGTTATGTTTTCTTTAGTCCATTCAGACATTCCAGGAAGATTTGAATTTATTTGAACCAAAACCATCTTATTAAGTAACCCGCTATCATCGATTCTGAAAGTTCTTCTAATATACCAAATTAAAGAATTGAAAGATGGAGTAATGGACATAAGAATAAAGTGAAAGAAAGAATAATAGAAGACAGAATGAAACATTCAATATCACCTCTGTTGATATTTAAAAGATGAATGCTGGTCATTTACAACATCCTCTTAGAGTTTTGGGAAAATAATCAGAGAGAAGGTTACACTAAGACTTAAGTTATATAATTATTGCTTTGTTATTGACAGCATCAAAAGATTTAGAAAGCATTCTGCCTCATTAACAAAATATTCACCGAAATGACGAAGAGAAAAGAACCAAGAACCATAGAAAAATAGAAGCACCAGCCTAGAGTTCTTTCTGAAAACCATACTGGCAGTTTGAGATAAGATTAAAATAAGTTATTAGGTTTCAAATATTTTGGTTTAGAATAGAAATTTGGAGAATACAGAGATTAAAGGAATATGTTCATAATTAGCGTAGTCTGTTTTTGCAATTTTGAAGGGAATGAACAGAATATAGAAATATGAAGAATAGGAAAGAACGTAAAAGCATTGGTGAACAGGTATATGTTTATGAAATGGTAGTATAATGGTATTATGGTATTAATTTCTTATATAAGAAATTAAAAAGGAACCACCAAATGCTGTCGAAAGTAATGAAATAGATAAACAATGGACAAAGTAAGTCGAAGGTTCATTAGCTGCACTAACCCCAGTAAGTCGATGGTTCATTAGCTGCACTAACCCCACTACCAGAGGTCAAGTAACAAGTGAAGTTTTGGGAGTTGATAAGTGGCAATATTGGAGGTCTTTTCGCAAAGTATCCAACTCCGAAGCTAAATGATTTTCTTCCATTATTAAAAAAAATTTAGAAAGAGTGAGTAGATTTTCGTATAAATGTGGTTCGTACAAAAATTGTTTTCTTTCTAACTCTTGGTTTTCTGCTTTTTGATATTTCGGTGAATCTTTTGCTGTAACCCTAAAGCTATCGAAAGCTTTCAATAGTCTGACAAAAAAAATTTTGTTTCTAATTTAGGTATTTAACTTTGTCACTTTTTTTCGTTTCCAAGCTTTTTGTAGTAGTTTCTTTAGTTTATTACGGTTTATCTTTTAAGTCTTTCTAAACGTTCTGTATTATCCCCAACTCCATTTTTACTTTCCAATGAAAGCTTTCACTAACTCTACTTATCAGTTAGCCATCCACTGTTCTTCCAGTAACCATCCCTCATTAACATTTTTCATTTCAAAAACGTCCAACACAAGAACAGATAGATAGTGCTTATTTTCACAAACTCTTAACAGTCTCATTCTACCTGTCGAACTGTTGCATCAATCTCTTACAATATCGCTATTACATCTCAACCAACTCCCTTTTTAAAATGCCTTGCTGACTAACCCCAACTTGTAACAGCTCTGTTTATTTTTACATGCATTTTGCTAATAGAGTCTGGACCACTTTTCCTTCTTATATTTTTTTCCTCTTTCTTTAAGGAACACACTTTTACGAAGGAGTATTTAATGACATATCAACCTTTAGTTTCGAAGTTTTGAATTAACATATCTTTGGTGGAAACCATGTATACCTGTGGCCTTTATCTACAAGGTGTATATATATATATATATATATATATATATATATATATATATATATATATATATATATATATATATATATATATATATATATATATATATATATATATATATATATAAGAAGAATTGCTATATACTTATATTACCAAGAGGGGTTGAACTAAAATTTTCAAAGTGAAAAAATATTTATTCTTTATTTTTTCCTGTTTTATTACTTATCTTTTTTGATGACGCTGCAATTATTTTTATAGATTCAAACTCTACTTTTTAAAATTTAAAGTAACTATACACAGTGGATTTTAATTGCCTGATTTTCTGCTTTGAATGTATATATGGAAATATATATATATATATATATATATATATATATATATATATATATATATATATATATATATATATATATATATATATATATATATATATATATATATATATATGTGTGTGTGTGTGTGTGTGTGTAGATGAGTGTGGGTGTAATATGTGTGTGTATGCGTGTATGTGCATGAATTTGTTGTGGCTCTATATAAAAGTAACAGTCCATTTAAAATTTACTGA
>SEYY01020392.1:137500-140000 GCA_009176605.1 Armadillidium nasatum | reverse complement strand
TTATTATTATTATTATATTTATTATATATATATATATATATATATATATATATATATATATATATATATATATATATATATATATATATATATATATATATATATATATATATATATATATATATATATATATATATATATATATCAACAGGAAAAAAAAAAGAAAGTTAAAATTATAGACAAGGCTTTCGAAAGGACACCCGCCTTTTCTCTTCAGGCTTATACTATTTTTTTTAAGCCTGAAGAGGAGAGGCGTATGTGCTTTCGAAAGCCTTGCTTACAGTTTTAACTTTTGTTTTATTCATGTTGAAAATTATACACGTTTATAGTGTTCATATATATGCTATCTATATTTTGCTAAGCATATCATTAATCATAGACAAACGCCTTCAAGTTTAATGAATCTCTCAACCTTAAAGCGAAATACGACAATCAAGCCCAGTAGTCTACCGTGGTTCAAACGGTAGAGTGATTGACTCCCGCACCTGAGGTCGAAGGTTCGACCTCTTTTGGGATCCTAGGTAGATACTACCTAGTAAAGTTCCTCTCCAAGAGTAGGGCAATGGCCGTGAGATGTGAACTTAAAAAAAAAAAAAAAAAAAAAAAAAAAAAAACAACAACAACACTGAATAGCAGATTAAAATAAATTCTCAAAGCGTTTTAGAAACAAGACATAAAAAAAAGGATATTTAATAAAGAAATGCTGTTAGAATGACGCGTAAAAATTAATAACTTATTGCTATGGTTTCTATTGTGAGGAAATGGGACTCTCAAGGAAATTTTTTTTTTCATTTATTTGTTTTTTAAAGGGACGTTTCCTATCCTCCCCCCCAAAAAAAACAAAAAACAACAAAAAAAAAAAAAAAAAACGAATATCGTCTTCCCTTCTATATATGTGGCAAAAGAGAGAATTATTTTATGAGTATTTTATGGTGAAAAATGGGAATTGCGGATGAGTGTTTTCAAGGTATATCAATTTTATGAGTAATTTAGAATTCCTGAAGTATATATATATATATATATATATATATATATATATATATATATATATATATATATATATATATATATATATATATATATATATATATATATATATATATATATATATATATATATATATATATATATATATATATATATATATATATATATATATATATATATATATATATATATATATATATATATATATATATATATATATATATATATATATATATATATTACCTAACCCTCCTCTGAATTACTCTGACCACTTCCTATCTCTATACCATTATTTATCCCTTCTAATTATCTACACGAACAGTGATAAGGCTTCCTCAAACACATATTTGAGGTTCTGTTTCTCCCCTCTGGGACGGAGTTATACATTCTGTTCTATTTAGTTTATAAATATTAATAAAGCTTCTTGGTTTAATTATTTGTGTTCCCGTATATTTAATCCCACAGGTTTTGTTCTACAGGAAGTCTTTTTCAAGCTCTGAGAAATCATAATGACAATATTTCACAAAAGTTTAGTAAAATGTCAATTAATCTTTTCTATTTCACTCTTCCTTCTCTTTTTTGAATTTGAAAATAATATTAACTCTGAATTTGCTCTAACCGACTTCATAAGGTTTTTATTTCTTCTTAAAGTGAAATCTTTTGATATATTTGCCCGTAATATCATTTTAGACGATTCCGAAGACATTTCTCTTTCAGTTCAGCCTTCAACTTATTTATTCCTAAGTCGTAATCGTTATTTTAATACGTGATTTTTATTATCTTTGAGAGTTTTCAAAATTTGTGGTAGTGGGCTTTCACTCTGTATTGGGAATCTGTTTCACATCCATCTATATCAACTCTAAACCTTCTATTATCTTCAGTTCTTTCAAAATTTAAGAATTACCTCCCTAATAGAAAGAGTTAAAAAAAAATCTTATATTTCTAATTTTATATCAAATCTTCAGTATGAAATCCATTAATAAAACTTGATAGTTGATCTGCCTTCACTTTATTTTGACTCTTGATTCCCTGCTTTTTTTCGGAATTCACTCTTTAAATAGTTAGGTTCTTCATAGATTTGTTCTCTCTTCTTTTCTCTCTTTTCTTTCATTAATGACCTTTCAGTCTGTTACCATGTCACCTGTTCACTCCACTACCGATGAAAATTTTCCATTACTCTTTATAATTTAAAAAGTAATCTAACTGGTACCATTTCAAAATTTGCTCCACTAAAGCAGCAATTAGATAAGGCTAGAAAAATGGTCATGGTTTTGAACGACTCGAAAAAACTCAATTCATTCACCTGCCTAAATTATGTAATCTTCCTCACAACTGCAATTTCTTGTTCAAATATGCACAAAACGGGCATTTTTAATTCTTAATATATTCGAAGCATTTTTAGTTTCCCTTTTTGGACATATTTCTTGGAACAATACTACTGTTCTTTTCACTAAATAAGATACTATGATACTATATATCCTGTGATATCTTCATAACTTCTTCACAATGCAGC